>JAGFPH010006956.1:15634-27857 GCA_018207615.1 Philaenus spumarius | reverse complement strand
TATGTAATTTAAAATCAATAGGATACATATGACAAACATCAGCTGTTTCCTATAATATTTCCATCAGCTGTCTCCTATAAATGTTTCCATTTAATTTGCTCGTTTAAATTTATTTTGTAAGTATTAAACATAAATAATTTGTCTTAAAGGTTAGAATTGTTTTAAGTTTGAAATCAGCTGACCCGTGCTAATATTTCGCGAGTTATGAGTAGGCCTACAAAACAGTACTTACCTGATTTGTTTTACATACATTTTCCTATAAAAAAAAACACAATTAAAAAAAATACCGAGTAATGCTCGGTTGCCCAGGTACTTTAAATAAAGATACAAATATTATCTTTTATTATTGTTTATGCTCGTCATACCGACTATTGTTTATTAAATAAACTTGTTGAACTTACAAGTCGAACTTCCAAAATTGGACTATTGGACGGTAAGTTCAACAAGTTTATTATCTTTTAAATAAATGCTTTTTATTTCATATTGATAGAGCAAATGATTTAGAAGTTATTAATATTTTAGTGAAGAAATTATAATGGAATAGGCCTATGTTATACGAAGATGTAAGAATGTTTCCGAAGTTAAACGAATACATATCTCTTCTTTAAATTTGTATACAGGAATATATTGATGATAAGAAGTTGTTTTTATATACAGTTTATAACCTCAAAGCTAATATTGTAACTTATTATAAATACTTTAGTTCTATAACTCATATTTAAAAAAATCTACTTCACAAGAAATTATAAGGATTGAAGTTGTAAACATAACCCCAAAATATAATCTACGCTGGGTTTGATTAAGTATTACCGATGATGGGTGGAATCAGCTGTTATATTACATGTTATTCATGTATGTATACTCGCTTTTATAGCAGTTGATTATAACAAAATGTAGCAACTTAAATACTGAAAACAAAAATGGATACTGTATTTTGTTCAAAGTAACTTAACACTGTTTTATCATTTCCAGAAAATACAACCATTTACGTTTCATCACGTGGTTCTCTATGAGATGTGTCTGGAAGGATGGCCTTCAGTAGAGATAAAGATCATGTACGGAGCTTGTGTTTTGTTAGTACAAGCTGTGATACCAGCAGCTGTCGTCGCGATAGTTCACGTCCGTATAGCTTCCTACCTGAACACACACGCGAAGACACAACGGGACACCAGAAGAGCCAAGAAGGAGCTGAAGCGCAACAGAAGGACCACTATTCTCCTCTCTAGTAAGTAAATGTATTAAACAATTGACAAAGCTTTTGTTCGTGCCATAATA
The DNA here is from genome assembly GCA_018207615.1 of Philaenus spumarius. Lineage (NCBI taxonomy): Eukaryota > Metazoa > Arthropoda > Insecta > Hemiptera > Aphrophoridae > Philaenus > Philaenus spumarius. The sequence goes on along the minus strand of JAGFPH010006956.1, from coordinate 26,582 downwards.
TACTGACTGTACACTGGTGGTACAGTCTCGTGACGCATAACATAGTACGGGAAGTAGCGCTGCATTTTTTCGAGGAATTTTATACCGAATAAATTTAATTTCTAGCAGTTGATTAATATTCAATATTGAACAAAATGAGCGTCAGTTGCCGCACCCGCGGTGGAACTCAAAATGACAGCATGTGAAAGTTGTCACAAAAGTTTTTTATACCGTGTGATTTTATACCGTGCAAAAATTTAGGGGATAATTTTTTAGATCATTGTTAACCAAAAAATAATAATCAGCTGATTATACGTCAGTCACGTTTACGAACAAGTCAAAATTTTTAAAATATTAAGTCATTTCATACCGTATGAAATTTGTACAACTGAATTTTGATACATTTTTAATAATAAAGAAAATCGTCAGCTGTGTGAAAGTCCGTTAGTCGGCGTCATAAACATGCTGCGCGCTAAGTGCATCTCATCGTTGCATAGTCTCTTTTACTAATGAACTGACGATCTTTACACCCACAAACATTCAGCTGACGACGATTTTTAATTTTGTTAACAATAAAATTACCCTATGTTTCAATTTCAATCAGTATTGTAGTAATTTAACATAAATAATGCCACTTTACTGTGAATGACGTTTTTGTTACAGATTTTCATACTTATTAAGTTCGTGTCGGTTTTAAATCTATACATAATTAATTTGCTAGGGGTTATTTTGTGAGTAGAACTCCTCCTAGAGTTTTAAGGGCTTCGCCCCAGTGGCCCTCAAAGCTGCCATGTTAATCTTATGGAAGGTCAATCTTAAGGAAGAAGAAGAAAGATTTTTTTTTGATTTTATCAGGGGCACAAAAAACAGCTGTTCGTATGAAAAGCTTAAAACAGCTGATTTTGATCAACAGCTGATTTTGATCAACAACTGATTTGGATCAAAAACTGAATATAATTTTAGGTTAGGTAAATCAAGCAATAGCGAAGCATTGCCCGGTCCACTAGTTATATATAAAAATATATATTAATAAAAAATAAAACGACGATTTAGATTACTTTAATGCTGGTTAATTAAATTTTATTAATAAATATGAAAAATAGGCCTATACGAAAAAGCTCATCTTGATTTTTACAAAAATTATTAATTGATTTATTCGTTTAATTCTTCCGTCATCTATCGATAAACGTATTATCTGTCAAACCAGAATGTAAACAAATCTATTGACGGAAAATAACTGTCGTTGGACACTTGTAACAACCACAAGCTTTTATAGCTGAAGTGAAAGAACTCCAATTTCTGTAAAATCATACTGTTTCATTTAACCATGCGTTTAATATGCCAGGTTAAACTGTGTCAACCTGTGAAATTTCCATAAATATTTTGGTAAAATCGGATTAATTACTCTACTAATTATAAGAACAAAATATCCTGGTAAATTTCCCACCATGCAACGTCACTAAGGGGGACTGAGATCTCGGTCGTAAGTCATTCAAAGGTACAACCTCCACCATGTCCGTTTGTTAATTCCTAAAATAGGCTAGTGAAAATTCTCTGTTTTTCGTTTTTCATACAGGGTAAACAAATTGCGGTGGAACTAGGCTGGGAAAAGTTTTTTTTACGAAACGTAGTGTTTTATAAAAAGTATTGTTCACACGACTTTTTATTTTGTTGTGCGCCTTTTTAGCGAATTTCCATAGGAAAAACGAGCTATTGCCGTGGTCCTTGTGGTAAGACCCAAGGTCGGGAGTAGCAAATGAGCATCGATCATGGTCCCCAGAACACGTTTTGAGGTGTCATTAAAAATCATATATACGACTCTAGCGGCCGCATTTTAAGTCGGATTTGGTCCAAATTTGGTACACGTGTTGGTTGTCTACGTCGCTCGGACGAGTTCGTTAGCCAACAAAATCCAATAACCGGAAGCACATTTTTTGACCGGAAGTAACTATTTTTTGTGATTTTTCCTACGAGAATGAATTTTTTTAGAGTGTTTCTAAAAATATGAATGTAGGATGTTGTTCTGCACATTTTGCTTTTTACGCGACTTTATAGTTCGCTTGGTTCCCCCAAAATCGATCAAAACGTAAAATACCATAGAAATACCCGGTACAAAGCCATGTGGTGGATTCTACCGTGGTGTTAGCGTGCGAAGAATGCAATGTATTGTGTACTGAAGATACTCCCAATACGGGGGTTGGCGTGCAAAGAACGCAATGCTTTGTGTATTGAAGATACTCCCAAATGCGAAATGGCGTGCGAAGTACCCGTGAATTGTCCTATTTCCCAAATTGTTGATTGAAACCCTAAAACATAGGCCTATAAGTTAAACTTAATTTTGGAAATTTGCTCAACTCACGAAAGCGGTTCAGCTCCTTAGTTGAATTATTTAAGTTTATTATATTACTGAGTAATATATTATTTTGAAGGGAAATACTAAAGTATAAACTCTGGCTATAGTACCCGATGAACTTTATTTTAACAATCAAAGTTGGTGATGTTTAATATTCATTTTGTAACTGTAATTACGACTTAGAGAGGTGCACTGTAAAATTTTTTAAACAAATTAGGTTTGTTTAAACTTTTTAATATTTCACACTACAATGCACACAGTTACAAGGATAATCTATTATTTAATATTTGACTAGGGTAAAATGTTTATTCCTTAATTGAAAAATGTTTTCTTTGTACTGAGTAAAATATGTTTTTGGATGTTATTCATTATTCCCATTGCACGCCTTCAGAATAATGAAAGTAACATAATTATTATTTAATATAATTTTAATAACATTAAATAATAATAAATGTTAAATTCAAAATAAATCTTAAACAATATTATATACGACTAGATAAAGAAAAAAAAGGAAATCTGTTCTGCCAAAATGGTACAAAGGAAATGTAGGTAATTCATTTAGGCTTACTAAGCCTGTTTTCAAGTTGAAATAATTTGAAAAGATGTCTTTTTGGTTTACGCAGCGCCATCTTCATAACAGATCTCTGAATGACACCTAAGGGAGCCAGTAAGGATTTGCAGGCGCATCCCCTAATAGTTACTATTATCCCCCCCCCCCCAAAAAAAACAAAGATTGGCATTAAGCAAAGTACAACTGTCTTTTTCCCGAAAGTATAATATTGCATTTAAATTCCTAAAATATAGATTAACTTTCTAATTTTACGACTCAAATAGTCAACATGTGCCGACCAATTTAAGTGATCATATGTTATCAGTTTTCACAGCTGGTTGTTTTCCAATCTACGGCGTTTAATAAGTAATAATTATGTTTATACAATTTTAGATCTTTTATTATTATGACAATAGTGCTTTTATTAATTAAGATCTATAAATATAAAAGCCAAATACCACCCACTGACTGAACACTTAAAAAGAATACAATTACGTTAAAAAGACTGAAAATACCAACCACCACGGGCAACGCCGTACGGGTCAGCTAGTTGTATATATTGGTTGAAAGCAGCTATAGTTTTGTTTTATATCGAATTGTAATGTAAAGACAAAACGTGACAAACTAGAGTCAATATGGTTGGTGGATAATTTACTTGAAAGTAGGTTGTGCGTTACTTTAGAAAGAAAACGGCGGCCAGTCACGTGACAAACCTAACTTTGTTTTCGATTACTATTAACATTTTACTTTAATATTTAATATTTTTCTGAATATTTTTCAACCAATATTTCATTCGAATACTTTGTATTTTATACGAATATTATGTCGTCTATCTCAATACTTAATAACCTTACAGATATTTCAATGGGTTAATTCCATTAAACGTTAACAACTAGGAGACGATATTGATTTCAAGCCCCAAAATGTTAACGAATTTTTCAGTTAGTCATCCCTTTGGTTAATGTCCAACATCATTTTAAAACTTTTTTGTTGACAACGCAAGTTTTACACATTTTTCAGTATAACCTTAAGGTAGAGTCACGTGATGTCTTGGTCAAAGCCCAACATTTTACCAATTTTTAGGTTAACGCCCTTATATTTTTACCCATTCTTTTGGCAAACGCCCAAAAATATAAACATTTTTAGGTTAACGCCCCAAAATATTACCCATTTGTATGTTACTGAACACAATTTTCAGGTTAACGTTAAGGCAGAGTCACGTGACCTTTGGGTAAACGCCCAAAATTGTAACAATTTTTAGGTTAACGCTCCCAAAATTTTACCAATTGTTTTGGCAAATCCCCAAAATTATGAAATTTGTTAGGTTATTGCCCCAATATGTTACCCATTTTTAGGTTACCGAACACAATTTCCAGAAGAACGCTAAGTTAGAGTCACGTGACCTTTGGTTAAACGTATAAAATTTTACGAATTTTGGGAAAATTCCCCAAATGTTTACCCAATTTATAGGATAACCCCAAAATGTTGCCCATTTTTTTATAGAATCAAGTACTGGAGCCAACTTTGTTCTAAAGTAGCCCGCACTCTACTTTAGTAACAATTATTTTCAATATCAAATGTCACCCGACACTTCTCACTTTACATGCTTATTCCAGGTGTCGCAGTCCTGTTCGCAGTCAGCTGGCTGCCACTCGGAATATTCTCCTTGTTGGCGGACGTCCTCTTCAACGAAGAGAACTCTTACAGAATCTCTCTTCAGACTTTATACGTAACGCTGGCCGTCTGTCACATAACGGCGATGTCGTCCGCGGTTTCGAACCCAGTCGTCTACGGTTGGTTGAACACCAACATACGCCACGAGTTCCTGCAACTGCTGCCGTCAAAATGCGCCAAGCAAGGTACTCGTCCGAACCTGGAGGATGGTACGGGAACGACCAGGACCGTACCGAATATGGGAAACCACAGGAGAGAAAGTGTCGCGATTCTGCTGCATAACGGGAAAAAATCCGTCACCGCTCAACCTACGACAGCTTTGACTGCCTTGTAATATCGCCGTATTTATTTGCGTACGGTACGCCATAATTTCCCACGAATTAGTATTTTAACTAAATTCAAACCGAAGTTTATTGCGTAAAGTATTTTAAAGGTTTATTCCCAGAACAGTCGTATTTATTATAAACGTTCTTCTTCTTTACTAAATGATGTTATTGCATTGTAGGTATTTATGTTAGAAGCGTGTGCAACACGGAAGACTAAACGGTAGTATACGACGCGGGGTATGACCTCAGGAAACGCCCCACGGACCGGACCACTTGTACTTTATGTTTTTTGGGTCGCCGATTCCGAAATTTGGACTCCTGCGGCTCTACACACCCGGCGTCAACTATAAAAATGCAAAAAACCAAACTTTGTAGGGTTTTTCCCCAACAACTTTTATGACACCCCCAAATAGTGCTATGGAAAGCACGAATTATCATTAAAATGTAGTAGCCCCATAGGAACCGGCCAAAAAATGCACCACAATGGATTGCCGTACGGGGTGAAACCGCCCCTAAATGTTAAGAAATCGAATAGTCCCAAAATCGATTCGTATAGTTTCAATACCATCGGGGCGTGAGAACCGCCACTAAATTGCCATCAAATACAGGGAAAACTTAGGAAATGAGTGTAAATGCGTACTCTTTATATTTTGGAATACTTTTCCGCGATTTTTCGATTTGTTATACATTTAGTAGTGGTTTCACTCCGTAAGGGAGTGATAAAACGTTCTACTATTGCTCTCCAAAAAAATAACGAGAAAAAACGAGGCTTTCATTTTAGCTCATTTTATCGGTTTTCCCCGAACTTGAACGCAATTTGGGGGTAGTTTGCACCCCAAGGGATTGAAAACTACTTCGTACAATCTCACGACCCCGTTCGTTTCACCTCCCGCCAAAAACTAGAAGGAAACATTTTATTTTCCGCCGTTTCCTAATTTTTCGTCAAATTAGGTGGTGGTTTTACAGCATACGGTTACTCCCCTATGGGGCTACTATATTTCTATATTTTAATTATAATTTGTTCATTTCATAGCATTATTTGTAGGTACCATAAACGTTGTGGTGAAAAAACACTAAAAAGGGTGTTTTTTTTTTATTTTTAGGGGTGACGCCGGGATTTCAGAGCCACAAGACTCCAATTTTTGGAATCAGTTACTCAAAAAACATAAAGTGCATGTGGTCTGGTCCGTGGGGCATTTCTTGAGGTCATTCCCCGTGTTTTAAATGGACTAACAGTCTTCTTCGATGCATCTTTTCTTTCGTCGTATTTGAAAGACAATCTTTTGTAATGAAATCGCTTATGAAAATCTAAATTATAATTCGTAGGTGACGTAAATTATTAAATTTTACTAAAGATTTACTAAAGTTTGTATTCACTCGAATCACTTGTAGACAGTAACACATCGGGGCCAATTTTGTTACCGTAACCACTAACTAACATTCAAGCTCTGCTAACTTAATTGTGGTGTGCACACGGCGGAAATAAAAAACTAAACCCCCCATTAGTAAAAAAGATATTGGGCGAAGTGAATAAAACCTAGTACTTGCTACCTAGAATATGCTAAGCCTAGTTAGTAGTTTCTAAATACGGTGTGAATAAAGAAACGGAGAAAAAACTAGGAGAAATCCGGAAATCTTAGAAAGTGCTAGGCGCTAGTAAATACTAGGGCCTAGTAAGTGGTTAGCAAGTGCTAACACCTCAACCACTCCTGTTCAAGAATTATACTCGTAAATTGTTCCAAAGCGTTGCAGGTTGATTGGACATTGATGTCCTTTACGACAAATATATTCATCGCCGTGCTGTCCTGGTTTAACAATCTCTACCTGGGTACAGTCAAGAGCACCTACATCTGTCATTCAAGTAAATCTTCTTGGCAGCCTTCTCGATGCTGTTACTGGAGTGGTATTGCAGACCTTTAAGGGTCTGCTCCAAAGGGTCTGCTCCAGTAAACGAGAAAGCAACCGGAAACGCAACCGGTTCTCACTGTATCCCTATCTAAACAGTACAATTTCTTGCATCTTTGACATTGCCTCATTTCTAACCATTTTATAAGTCTATCTTTTGTAATTGAGTGTTGAAAAAAAACTGATCATTCTTTATAAAATTTCGGATCCGGCTTGCAAATTCTTTTTATTATTAATTTTTTATAGTGTTAGGAAAAAAATTCAAACTTTGTACTTACAAAATGTCAATTACATAACAAACCAAAAGCATTTAAAAAAATATAAATTCCAAGACGGATGCGTATTGTGACTGTGCTTAAAATGAATCCTAGCAAAAAATTTTATGATAAAAATTAAACGAAATAAATGGTTTGAAATTTAATATTGCTCTTACTGGATAAAAATCCAAGATGGTCGCCACTACAGCAGACCCTTAAGTAGTGTGCATACAGTCTCTTTACTATCAATAGAAGTATCGTACGAATTTATTCAAGAATTTTGCTCAAAATACGAAGACTAAAAAATATATTGTTATTATTGTTAAAAACCTAAATCAATCAATAGATATTGTTTTTTTAATCTTTAAAATATTTCGTGTTTTTGACGTTTCAATACTGATGTAAATAATATGTGTTTCATACTTTGTATGTTTCGGTTTGCCAAAATATAATTTCTATAATACTAAACGCTTTGATTCAAATACAGTTAGGTTATTGAGTGACGCGGCCAAACATTACGATTCCACTGATTCGAGTTATCGATTTTGCAACATTGTTGGTGTTAATGAGCCCTAAACCATCAACATTGGTGTAAAATATGTATACGTTACGTAAATAAAGTGTTACTTGGCACAAACTTAATAACGTAACCTAACAAATCTGTTAAGTGGCACCTTACGAATCATTATATAATTACACCTACAGAATAAAATTATGTTCAGACTAGTGAGCCCCGTGAAAAATCACAGGCAGATTAATTAGATACACGTTAGAAAAATAAATCCCTTAAGAAGATACTATTTAAAAACAACAGACTCTATTTAGGCCTACCTCTACTGTCTGACGCTGATTTTTAACTCGGTAAATGTGCGCAATTATAAGGATTATACAACTGTAGGCCTATTTGTTAAATATGAGTTATTATATATTTAAAGATAGACAAAAGATCTATCTTTTAATTGCTTTGTATTTCATATTGATAGATGAAATAATTTAGAAGTTGTTAATATTATAGTGAAGAAATTAATTATGGATTTTTTTGAGGCGAAAAACCTGGGCGGTTATAATCGCCTGAACAATCAATTAACTCCTAAAATAGAGAGTGTACTTCCATACGTGCATATACACGTACGTGAGTAACATATAATATAACAGGTGATTTCATCCATCATCTGTAATACTTAAACAAAACCCAGCGTAGATTATACTTTGGGGTTATGTTTACAACTTCAATCATTCCAATTTCTTGTAAAGTTGTATTTTTTTTTAAATATGAGTTATTGAACTAATGTATGCTGTATAAGATTTGCTTTGAAAGTATTACCTGTATAGGGTATAAATACAACATTTTATTATCAATATATTCGTTTCTACGAATTTAAAGAAGATACCTATTCGTTTAACTTCGGAAACATTCGTACATAATTATATTCGATTATTAATTTCTTCACTATAATATTAATAACTTCTAAAATCATTTAATCTATCAATATGAAATAAAAAGCAATTTAAAGGTAACATTTGTATCTGTCTTTAAATATATCTATATATATAAAAGCGAAATACCACTCACTTCGACACTCACTCACTGACTCACTCATCACGATTTCTCAAAAACTACCGAACGGATTGAAATTAAATTTGGTATGTAGCTTCCTCTAGGGCCATAGGTGCTCACTAAGAAATGGTTTGAAAAAATTCGAAATTTTAGGGAGGGTTTGGAAGGATCAAAAATATTAAAAAACGATTTATTCAAAACTACCGAACGGATTAAAATGAAATTTGGGTTGTAGCTTCCTCTAGGGTCATAGGTGTTTACTAAGAAAGGGTTTGAAAAATTAGACATTTTAGGGGGGGTTTGGAGGGATGAAAGTTATTAAATCACGATTTCTTCAAAACTACCGAACGGATTGGAATGAAATTTGGTATGTAGCTTCCTCTAGGGCCATAGGTGCTCACTAAGAAAGGGTATGACAAATTTCGAAATTTTAGGAGGGGTTTGGGGCGATCAAAGTTACTAAAATCATAATTTCATATCTTTTAATATTATGACAATAGTGCTTTTATTATTTAAGATCTATGTATAAAAGGCAAATACCACTGACTGACTGAACACTTAAAAAGAATACAATTACGTTAAAAAGACTGAAAATACCAACCACCACGGACAACGCCGTACGGGTCAGCTAGTATATATACATAATAAACAATTTAACAAATAGGCCTACAGTTTTATAATCCTTATACACATAATTGTATACATTTACCGAGCCAAAAATCGCTGTCATCATAGTTAGGAAGGCCTAGATAAAGTATGTTGTTTTTAAATAGTATTTTTTTACATGATGTATTTCTGATGTGCATCTAATTAATCTGCTTGAGATTTTCCACGGGGGCTAACCAGTGATTATATAAATAATCGAATACATGTGTATAAGTTGTACGAATATGTACGAATGTTTCCGAAGTTAAACGAATAGCTATACATTTGTATAAACGAATATATTGATGATAAAAGTTTGTATTTAAATACAGTTTATAGCCTCAAAGCAGATGTTATAACGTATTATAGCGTGCGTTAGTTCTATAACTCATGTTTAAAAAAGTTGACTTCACAAGATATTATAATGGTTGAAGTTGTAGACATAACCCCAAAGTATAATCTACGCTGGTTTTTGTTTGAGTATTACAGATGATGGATGAAATCAGCTGTTATATTGCATGTTATTCACGTACTTACTATAGGAGTTGATTGTGTTGGTTGCGTCCAAGGCGGACTAGGAAATCACATTTTGTTCTAAACGACAGCAAGTCTCCTCGCAAATAAAGTAACCAATGTTTACGACGGTCTGAGACTAAGCTTTCCTTCTCCGATTGTTGATACCTGTGGATTAACGTTCCCCTTTGTTTCTAGCCGGGTCGGTTAGAATTCCGTACCTTCTAAGCTAAGATGTCATTTATATTAAATAAACAAATATTTTATAAATGTGTAATCGTTACGTAACTAAACGTTGTGAAAATAAATTATCTCACTTTATTCATATTTTATATAATGTTTATGTGCTTGATTTACATTGTATCTGTTTCATAAATAAAGAAGGGAAACTACAAACATTGTTTTTAATTAATTTTGAAATCCCAATCTGCGCACACCCTCACTGTTGAATCAACATTGATAAAGTTTTTGAAATTTCCAAAAAAACAAATCTATCCGGAAGAAATGTTTTTAGTTATCGCAGGATATGGTAACTGTGCAGGACAACGTGACCGCAAAAATAGTAATTTATCTTATTGTAAAATACAAATTATTTCAACGACACAGAACTATTATAGACATTATGGCAGAAAGAAAAGTAGCCGAATACAGGCTTAGTTGAATCGTTTACTCTAAGGTTCGGCCACGCTAGACGACCTGGTCGCTGCGACAAAGAAAAAAGTGGAAAGCATTGAATGAAATACATACTGCCACGCTAGACGACCCGCGACCAGCGACAGCAAATACAACGGTCCGGGAGCGTATTCTGTTGCGGCGGCAAATACGTTCCACATGTTATCTCCATGGAGCCTGCCACGCTTGGCGACATGTCGCTCCCCGACCCTTCTCTGTGCACTTTTATGCTAGTTCAGTGTTTTCAGTAGTGCTGTAAGTAACTGGTTTCTCTTTTTGAAATAAACGCGTCCTTTGACACTGATAGTTTTATTAATGGAATTAGTTTGCGTCCTTTGAGATATAACTTAAAAGGACTACAGAAATAGGGATATGAAATCGAAATTGTGGATAGACGTTTCCACGAGAAATCGAAATTGTGGATAGACGTTACCACGAGAAATCGAAATTGTGGATAGAGGTTTGGACAATAGTTACTGAGGGTTGGGAGCAGTTGCCAAACGAGAAGAAGAATAA
>JAGFPH010006955.1:38347-53589 GCA_018207615.1 Philaenus spumarius | reverse complement strand
ACCAAATTTGGACCGAATCGGACTTAAAATGCGGCCGCTAGTGTGCGAACACATATATACATATGAATTTTAATGACGCCCCAAAACGTGTTCTGGGGACCATGATTGGTGCTCATTTTCTACTCCCGACCTTGGGTCTCACCATAAGGGCCACTGCAATAGCTCATTTCTCCTATGGAAATTCACTAATGAGCATTGTCTTGATGATATTTTTTTGAGCGGGGTGACAATGAGGTCTTCCATTTGCTTGACTGTTGCTTTGTTTCGGGATCGTAAACATAGCACCATGACCCATCACCAGTAATGACCTCTGACTGGAAATCTGGATCAGTTTCAGGCTGTTCTTTCAAAGCACTACATGTTTTAATTCAAAGTTCTTTTTCATTGTCAGTCAGAACCCGAGGCACAAACTTGGCAGCGACCTTTTTTCATCTCCAAATCTTCGGTTAAAATTCACTGAACCAAACTCCAAGATACCCCCTAATCTCTGACAATTGATCAATGTTCTATTGACGGTCTGCGAGCACAAGTTCTTGAATTTTCTCAACATTTTCATCTGTTCGGGCAGTTCATGGACGTCCAGAACGAGGTTTGTCCTTAGTCGACATGTCACCATTTTTAAACCGAGCGAACTGCTCGTATACTACCAGCGAAAACTAACACTACAGATGAACAGAATAAGCCAGGTCGATGACACCGGTGCTGCACTATACATGCCTAGAGGCAGGATGCGTACTACACAAGCCCAGCCCACGGCAGCGCAATTCTGGTTACTTTTGGGTACCCCCTCGTCTGGCTTAGTGAATAATTTTTATAAAAAATGTACAACAAATAATCCATCTACCCTCGTAAAGTGTATGGTTTTTGTTTCATTTACAGTTTATACTAAAGAACAGGGCTGTCCAACTTCGAGTGGCCCAAGGGCAGCTATAAATAAAATACTTTGTATGCAAATTTATCTGTGATTTGTAATAACTACAAGAAAATTAGTGGGAAGTTTGGGGATGTTATTTTTCACTAACTAGTGTATTAATATTTTGTTGTTGACAAATGAAGCAACCGAGTGAGTGACTTATCAGACAGGGAACACCTACCTATATTTTGACTTTAAAAATTTCATGTTGGAAAAGCTGTTTAAAAAAGACAGATGATTCTCAGCAATGAGCCCATTATCAGGTCTAAGTTTCGAAAGTTGGGGTAACGTTCTCCTGGAAGTAATCTAAAGATGTTCATTTCTATTTCGTTTCTTCCCTGGTAAAAATGATCCAACTGCTAATCGTACAATTCCAGTTGAAGGTCTGCTTTGCTTAAGGGGCTCAGTAAAAATTGAAATTTCTCTTTCGATATTTTAAAGTCGGTTTTCAAATTCTTCTGCAATCGTGACAATGTATTTTATGTGAGTTAAATATGAAACTTCCTCAAAATCCTTCAAAGTATTCTGTACAGCTTTGAACAAATAAAAATCAAGTTTTTCTAGAGAAGACTTGAAAAGGTCTACAACTGTTGAAACTTTAACATGTGTTTATAGAATACCTTGTAGTGATTGCAACAGTCAATATGTAGGACAAACAGGCAGACATTTTAAAACCAGATTCAAAGAGCACCTTCCGACCAGCAATATGTATAACTTAAAGTCTAGTTATGCATGTTACTCAATAGAAAATAATCATGTATTCAACAGTTTTGACGTTAATTTCCATCCTTTACACATCTGTAGTAAGGGCAGATATATGGACGCTGTGGAAGAATATGAAATTTATAAAGCTTTTAAAGAAAACGGAAATGATTTGTTAGATGAGAAACTTAATTTCGTTCTAACTTATTGTACGACACTGCGATGACGTTAAGAGATAAGGCATTGGACAACACTAGACAAGCCATCGCGCATCAGTAGTCCGAGAACCGTTGGTGTACACCCACCGTGTAGTTTTTGTTCCTGTTTGTAATTTATATGTATGTGCGTGTGTTTTAATATCTTAATGTATTGACTAACTATCAAGGCTGAATATTCTGAAGATGGAACATAATTTCCGAAACGCGTAACTTTATTAAGTTACATTAAGTCACAAGACGGACGTAGGTACCACAATTATATTAGACTTGAAAAGCTTAATTTTATTTTAAATCCTCTTATGTTACCATATAAATTGGCAATATACTGAACTTTCTTTGTATCTACAAATTCAATTCGTTAAGGTGTTATGTTATGTCAGGTCTTTTAAAAATTTGACATCTACAATTTGATTTTCCAGTTCCATAAAATCACTGCATTTTTAAGAAAAAAGTGAATCTCCTTGTGGACATCGACTGCCTCTCTGTTATCTGTGCACACTCAAAACTATTATTTTCAGCGGGCTTCCTGGATTCTTATCGCTTTGACATATAGGGAATTCAAGTCAAAATTCAATTTAATTATTGGTGTTCATTGTTTTTGTTAAAAACTGTTGTTTTAATCATTATGAACAAAAATAAAAATAAATTGAAAATAAAATACATTAAAAACTCCTACCTATGAAAATTCAATGTTGAATACACATGACTTGTAAAAGCAACACCAACTAAAAAAACTAACAAAACTAAATGTGAAGATATTTATAATTATTTTTGTTTATTATTAAAACTGATGTACATTAAATTAACACCTTATGATTTGATTGTTTGACAATATTCAATTTTATTCAACATTAAAATTTGATAGGTAAGAAGTTTAATGTACCTTATTTCATTTTCACATTAAATGATATGATTCAATGTAAATAAATGCAAATATCTTCGGAATGGTTTAACCCTCAAAGTGGCAGACTGCAGTCTCTCGGGCGCAAATGCAACCCACTCGAACCTTAGCGAGAATTTGCATAATCGATAATTTAACCCACTTACAATAATGCAATCGTAATAAAACTGGCACCATTGGAAAGGAAATGAATTAAACTTTAATTTTTGTATTTACAACTTTTTCGTAAAACGTATATTTACATACGTAATCATCTTTTAAAATATGCATATTGTGTTACAGCTATTTCCGCGGGCGAATCTGCATACAATTGTTCTGTTATTTCCCACTTCTTCAACGTTCAAGACTATCTACACAAATATTTCTTTGGCTATTATATACCATTGGATTCGTCAAGATTTTATCTTTCTGTTGGTGCCTTCTAATCAGATGTCACTATAAAAATAGTATTTTTTCCAAAAATTACTGTAAACCCTTGCGATTGGACAGTTTTTCAACCAATGAAACAGCCCATTTGTCAAGTGATTTTACGCCTACCATATCAAATGTTTTGACAGATTTCTTTACACCATTTTGTACAGCAAAATCTGAATTTTGTAATGGTGGGAATTAATCCAGAAATAACCGGTTTTTTGTCTGTCTAGACGACAATTGAAATGTACATAATTATTACGTTCTAGTGAGAAAGTCTAGCGCGTGGGTTCCCACGGTATTCAAATGTCCCGTTCTATACGCAGTGTGTAGACTGGCGACTTTTCATTAGATTTATGTCATTTTGTTATTCAAATAAATATAACTCAAAACACTTTTGTGAACTAAGGAAAGACAAGTATACCGTTCTTTTCTTTATCCTCTACACTTTGTTATAATAATATTTAAATTTTTGGGCAAAGCATATATTAGTAAATGACGTTACAATCTAGGGCTAGGTTTGTTACCAGTCGTGTACTTGGAACATAAAAACTGTTTTTTTCAAAATAAAAAATTTGAAATTGATAAATGTTTTTATACAGTTCTATTTAGAACTAAATTACGAAACTTTTTTACGCTTACGAAAAAAATAAAAAAATGTTTACTACTTGTTATGTAGGCCTAAAGTTGAACTTTTTCCTTTCGTTACTGAACATTTTTTGTTTCTTGAGCTAATAACGTATACAATTTCAAAAGAAACTAATTTTTAGTGGCATATTTGAATTCTTTGAAGTTTTGTCTAAAAAAAAGCTACTGAACACTTTTGTATTGGGGTTCATTTACTATTTTTGACGATTTTTTAAAAATATGCTTGCAAAACGCTATAAACGGGCTTTTCAATTTCAGCTTTAACCATGCCAGTTCTAGGGTTAAAGTATGGATGTGCGGTTATCACCATTGATTTTGTCTTAAAATTCTATATTGAAATGATATATCACATGACCACTTTTCCATTAAAAGAAAGTGTCATTCAAAATGACGGATCGCTCTGACAAAACATTTATTCATTCCATCTTAATCTACATAAACAAGCGTTTAAAATAGAGTCAAAAAATTTTCAATTATTAAAAATTACGTCAGCATGATGACATCCCTCTCTAAACAAGCACTAATCAAGCGCCTCCGAAAACCGTCCACTTCTTGTAACGGAACTTTCCCTACCGTAAGGGCAGTGCAGCTCAGATACTGAAAGAAGGAGATACTTGAAGGTTACTGTCGCATTGGATCGACCAACATCGTGACATCGTTTATGAAATGGGAAGTTATACGGCTGTTGCATAAGTTGTACAGTTGTTGCGACAATTACTCCAGACGCACTGAACAAGGTTTGGGACGACCTCGGCTATCGATTAGATGCGTGGTGTGTGACCAATGGTGCTCAACTTGGACACTTGTAGGCAAAACCGTTTTGGGTTTTTCTTTCATTTGATGTATTAGTTATAATTGTAAGTTAAATGTAGTAAATACTACAAAAAATTTAAAACACTGATACAACAGTAAAGTCACCCTGTTTCAAATCTTGAACATTGATTGTGGTATGGGCTCATATCTTAAAGAAAAAGTAATTATTTTCCACCACTTAAATTATAAAACTACACCAATTGTTTTGTATTAAAACGCCGACAAATCCTTCACATAATTTTTTATTTGTTGATTTTATGGCAGTTACAAGTCAAATTATTTACAAAATAAAATCTGTACATAAATTTGGGCAATAATGATAAACACCTGGGTAAACAAAACGTCGATGGATTAACTGTAACCAATAAATATATGTTCTAAGTGTGAAAATACTGCGAGATGATCGTAAGACCGAGACTTGCGTGTGAGGCCTTCGGTAGAGAGGTCACTGGTCTTTAACTGTAACAAAAAAGACATTTAAATTAACATTAATGTGCAGCAACTGACATAATTAATGCCATGCAGTACTTTTCTATTAGTTTATTATAAACTAGAGGACCCGGCAATGCTTCGCTATTGCTTGATTTAATTTTAAGGTTAGTTATCCCATTTTATCCTATTGACTCAAGTAATCAAATTGCAAAATGATTTTTATGCCACTTAAGAATATACTACACAAATTTAGATTTATAGTTTGTAAACCTTTGTAGATAATATAGTAAACCTGTTGTTTGCTTTTACCTAATCTAAACAAACTGGTAGTTGTGAAGAATTGTAAAAAATCTGATTCTAATAATTAGCCCAATTGATGTTTTGGTTCATTGTAGGCCTAACCTAAAATTATGTTCAGTTTTTGATCAAAATCAGCTGTTTTATATATAATAGGTATGTAACAACCAATGTTTTTATTGAATTAAAATATAGCAAGCATTTTTCGTTGATTTTTGTTTGTGTTTGTTTTTAGTTTGTCAATGTAACCTCAA
Source organism: Philaenus spumarius (assembly GCA_018207615.1). NCBI lineage: Eukaryota > Metazoa > Arthropoda > Insecta > Hemiptera > Aphrophoridae > Philaenus > Philaenus spumarius. The sequence continues at coordinate 48,000 of JAGFPH010006955.1, read as the reverse complement.
AAAGCAAATACTCTTCAAATTTGCTAAGTAATGTTGCTATGGTAATGAATTTAAACATACATGACGTGTTGCTATGCTTTTTATACGAACAGCTGTTTTTGTGCCCCTGATAGAATCCAAAGAAATCTTTCTTCCATAAGATTAACATTGAAACTTTGAAGTCCAGTGGGACACAGCCCTAATGTCCTAGGATTTAGGTAAATGGCCTAAAACCTTCCCAGGGTTAACCTGTGTCACTATGAAAAATTTCAAAGCAATTGGATGGACGGTTTGGTAACGCATAAAGGACAAAAAGACATACATTGGACTTTATATATATAGATAACTAAATATATTCACATTTCTTGGATGCGGAGAACCAAACATTATTTCTTTATTTTCAGTTATTGTCAATACAGATAGAAAATAATTCAATCACGCAGTTGAACCGCTGACATGAGTTTAGTAAATTTTCAAAATTAAGTTCATATTATTATGTTTCAGGTTTTCAACAAACTACTTGGGAAATTGGTCTACTCACTAAGCTCTGAATAGAATTTGTTTGTATCTCAGCCTTTAGTCCCGGATCATGCAGTCCTTCGTTCCCCTCGCAGCGGAAAAACTCTCTTTGAGAGTTTGCACCTCAATTTTTCGGCCTCGGATTGTGGACTGCTTCGTTTCACTTGCAGCAGACAAACTCTGCGGGCCACATCCCGGCCGTAGGCCTACTATTGTAGTATTTTATGTTTTAATCAATATAAAGTGGAAAAAATTTAAATGTGCAGAATAGTATTCGTTATTTATTTTTTTGTATAAAACCCCAACAAAAATTTCATTCTCGAGAGATCTAAAAATAAATACTTTCGGTAAAAAAAATGCTTCCGGTTGTTGCATTTTTTGGCTAAGGAACTTGTCCGAGCTACTTAGAAAACCAAATTGTGCACCAAATTTGGACTAAACCAAACGTAAAATGCGGCAGTTAGAGTGCGAACACATATAAATATAAAACGTGTTCTGGGGACCATGATTGGTACTCACTGACCTTAGGTCTCACTGTAAGAGTCACTGAAATGGCTCATTTTTCCTATGGAAATTTGCAAATAAAACCAATATTAATGATTAAAAAAAATAAACAGAAGTATGACAGCCCTGACATAAAAGTTTAGCACTGACAAGTAATTTTAATTTTATTTCTAAACTAGTGGACCCGGAAATGCTTCGCTATTGCTTGATTTAATTTAAAGGGTAGTAAAGTTATTCCATTTGACTTAAGGCTCAGCTATCCACATTCAAAACTACGATATTGGGTACCAATTTTAATGTTAAATAACCAAAACATACCTTCACTATTAAGCATATTTTTGTGCTGTTTTTGTTAAAAAACGAAAGCTGTATTTTTTTTCTTAAAGTAAAATAGATTGTGGGTGTTGATTGCTAAGGATTTTTGCAATATCTCTTTTTGCAACTGAGAAAAAAATTAATAAAGTTTACTATTTTTTACTATTTATATCATACGTTTATGAAAACAATAAAACGGTTTCTGAAAATGTATTCGGCAATCAACATCCGCATATGACAGTACTTCAAAATTAAACCAAATTTTTAAATTTCTTCCACGAATTAACGGGAAAAAATGACTTATTCTGTAGCATTGCTCTTATGGGAATCAGATTCAATATGGCGGGCAGGGAAGCGCCCCCTTAAGTCTTTTTCTTTGTGTGTGCCATTACCTAACCTAAGAACAACAGTTTGTTGTGAAGAATAATTACCCGATTCTGAATTTGCCAAGTCAGTCACTATGGTAATAAATGTAAACGCTTTCAAGAAATGTGTGTTGGTTCAGTATATAGGTCTAACCTAAAATCGTGTTAAGCTTATGGTCCAAATCAGCTGTTTTATTTGTAATTTGTAACAACAGATGTTTCAATTATAATACAGTAAGCCTTTTCCAGTTTTTTACTTTCTCCACCCTATACAAAGTATATGGAGAAAGTATTGTTTTCGTCCAAATTTTTGAATTTTAATTTTTAGTGGAATTATCTGTGTAAGTGCTCCCTGAACCTAAAAATATTTTTAGTGGAATTATTTGTTCTGGTGCTCCCTGAACCCAAAAAAGTGATATCTGTCCGTGTGTCTGTAAGGATGTGTGCAGAGCTGGAGACCATACCAGCCGTCCGATTTTGATGAAATTTGGTATGTAGGTGTAGTTCTGGAATATCTCCAGGCTTTTTTTTCATTTTTTCAAATTTTTTATTTTTAAGAGGTTTTACCCCTCAAAAATGGAAAAAACTAGAAAAATAAAAATTTCTCAAAAACGGCTCTAACGATTTTGATAAAATTTGGCTTATTTGTAACCCTTAATGTACCCTATCATATGCAAAAAACCGTATCTTTCTAAAAATTCTCGTTTAGGTAATAATAATAATAATAATAACTGATTGTTGGGGGTGTTTGGCCAAAAAGGGGGTTGTTTTTCAAAAATTTTCAAAACCTTTTTTCGTGTATCTATTATTGGCCTAATTGACATGTTTGGTGCAAATTTGTTCGAAATCGATCGAATAGTTTAAATAATAATAACAATAATATAATATAATATGGATGTGTGTTACATGCATCTAATATTTTCCATGGTAACATTTTCCTACTTTTGCAATTTTAAATAACCACTATGCTACTCTTGGGAAGGTATAAAGTTTTAACTTTGAGAAAGTATGTGGCAGTTATCTGGTACCATTTAGTTTGGTTTGTGTTTGTTTTTATTTTGTTAACCTAACCTAAAAAATTTGGTTGTGAAACATAATAAACTGATTCTACGTTTGCTAAGTCGGTTGCTGCAGTAATGAAATGCATTATACAAAGGTTATGTATTATAGGCCCTATTTAAAATTGTGTTGCTAAGCTTTTTATTTAAACCAGCTGTTTTATCTGTTATTGGGCTGAGAGAGGACCCCCATATTTTGAACATTTTCAACCCTTAAAATCAATACTTTACAAAATCCTTTCTTAATGCACTTCTACATAATGGTATGAAGGTAGCCTGACAATTTTAAAGCTCTAGCTATCATGGTTTTGGCAGTAGGCTACAATGATTATGAATCAGTTAGACTTCTTCTTTTATACATACAGATTTATAAACTTAACTTTGAGGTTATGTTTAAGCAAACACTTTTCCTAAAAACAAACAGAACAGGTTTCTTCAGATGTAGTGGATCTACATGTATATATTCTCACATCAGATTTGTTGCTTAAATATGTAACTTATGTTTGAAAACACTTAAATACAAAACAAAAGAGAGCAAACCATCAGGATTGGAAGGATCAGGACTATCGGGACATTTGTTGTCCTTATCAGGACAGAGGCATTCAGGTTCTTGGGGTTTATCGAGGAGTTGTTTCTTGGATTTGGACATTGTTTTATCGGCTTTCCGTTTGACTCTCTTTTCCTCCTTCTGTTCATCTGAAACAATGAAAAAAGAAACATTATTCCGTACCTCTGTCATCTATTTTCCTTTTTTAGAAGGCGGAGCGTCGATCGGAGGTAATGGAATAGCTCCGGAAGGTATATGACTGGGCGGTAACATGGCTCCGCTCACTTCCTTTTCTGCCGATGTTGAATTCATGGACAGAGGTTCGGGTAAAGCTGGGAGCTGCATGCCGGTGTAGTCCCTTAAAACTGTTTATAAAACAAATATAAGAATTCCGCCAGGTGAAAGTACAACTTCAAGGCATCAAAGTACAACTTAAATTAGGTTAAATTTTACAAGTCAAATCTTGTACTTCGATCTGTGCCCTTTTCTAGTTGTAAACAACAGAACACAAGCGCTAACCTCCCCTTATAACGAATATAATTTACTAACTTTAATCAGAAGTTATACAAATATTTTTTTAGAAATAACTTCCAATAATTGATATTAATTAATTAAAAATATACAGAAACATGTTTTTAAAACAAAATAATTGAGAATACCTTTACACAGAAGGCTCGTGATAATCTGATCTATTGTGGCAGACGGACTTTATAGTGGGCTTATTAACACAGTGTATAACAATTTACGAGGCGTGATACAAAAATAAGGTGACAGAATTTTTATAGCAGCAACTGGTGATGCTTGTCAGTCAGCTTCCAGAGCCGCTAGAGTGAGGTCGTGTTTATCGTCTCTGTCGTGCATCATGGATTTCGAACAACGCATTAACATTAAGTTTTGTTTCAAGTAGTGAAAAAGTGCCAAAGAAGTTCATGAAATGTGATAATGTGGTAAAACTATGAAGACTGTTTACAAGTGGTATTAGAGATTTAGGTATTTATAATTACTCCTGGATCTGGCAATCCATCGCTACTGTTTGATTTAATTTTATGGGTGGTTATCCCATTTCATCCCGTTGACTTAATTAAGTAATCGAATTGAAAATGTTTTTTATATCAACTAAGAATAATATGAAATAATTTTCGTTTTATAGTTTTTAGGAATTTAGTGCAATTTATTTTTATTGCATAGAGGTATTGCATTTAAATCTTTTCGATGGTAGTGACCGTATGCTCTACAAGAAATGTAAATTGTGTGCTTAAGACCCACACGGGAGAAGTGTAAACTTTTTAACACAACTTACGAAATGAAGAAGCACACAATTTACATTTTTAGGTTAGGCCTAACCTAAAATTATTAAAGATTATACATACGAATCAACTGTTTCATCAGATATTTTATTTTATTGATTGCTAATTGGTAATGAATGTAAATACATTAAAGAAATATTTGTGTTGAATGTCTAGGCCTAACCTAAAATTATTTTGTGTGTTTAATTTTAATTTGATGTAGGCCTATTTCTGATGTATTATAAAATGAAAATATCAGCTTTCTGGAATTCTTCATCGTTTAAACTTTAACTGTGCCAAATTTCATACTCCTCCGTCCGCGTAATTTTTGCAAAAATGGGTACAACGTTTTTGCTTCACGTATTAATATATACATTATGTTACGGGTATGCACATTTTGTTAGCTTTGTACAAACGATATTATTCAAGTGATAACAACTAAATCACACTAAACCATACTATACAAAGGAACATAATACATAGGTATTACTGATGTTTTTCATTTCTTAACTTAAACTACTTATTGAAATAGGTCTTTATCAGTAAAATGCGTACAATGTAATGACTTATTTGTTTCTTCTATTTTCTGCGTAGATGGGAGTGGAGTAATACAATCGCCAGGCTATAAGATCACAAAGAGTGATTGGGGATAGTGAAAAAAAGGGTGACCTGGGGAAATTTGGTGTGCTAAAAAATTATCTGATAAATGATACAAATAATGACTATGCGAAATTGATTTACATAAATAAAAGCTTAATAAAATAACTAAGTCAACACGTGAATTGGGATTTACAGTATGTTAGACCCGAAACGGTTAAGATTACATTTTTTATTAAAAAATGCCGTTAAAATGGTCAACATTTTGTTACCACCCACAATTTTGGAAAGGATACAATTGAAAAGGTAAAATTAAATATCTGTTGAAGTATTGTGTTATTCTTTTCTTTTTGAATCTAAGTCGAAACGGGTAAAAAAAGTTAAAATAAAGAAAAAATTTTAACTCTCATTCAGTTATCAAAAAACTAATCCCTGCCTTGATGCAAGCAATAAATTAAAGTAAAAATAATAACACAATATCTTTTTACCTCCGTTAATAAAGTGATATCCTACAATGATGTACTTCTTCGCTATCTTTATACCGTCTGCTGAATATTCCCTCGCCTCTTGAGGGTAAAGAAGAGCGGCCATGCCTACAGCTCCCGTTGTTGTGTAGAGTAACCGCTTGAAGATGCCTCGACGGAAGCTAAGAAGTAAACCTGCTAAACCACCTAAACCGATAGCTCCGTACCTCGGGATTGCATTTTCCTCTTCCCTCAGAAAGGTGATAGTCGCTGAAACATTCAGAAAATGCCAATCTTCACATTCATCTTATTTAATTTTGAAGTCAAGTAGCTGGATAGACAAAAAATATTCTAACTTTTTCAATTTTCATGAAGGCATTACACCGGGTGTTTCAAATATTGGGGTTTTAAGGCTTTATAGTATTTATTATATTTAACTTAACAATTATAAATAATACATCAAATGAAAGGGCAACTCAAACAGTTTTGTTGGTACACCTGTGAGCATGCGCTGTTTCCTCTGTCGTCCGCTAGAAAGTGCTAGTAGCCAAGATTGCGGCTAGTGAACAGAAACTTTTTGTGCTTTACAATTTGCAAGGACTGAATATCTATAGCTACAATTCAACTTGCGTTCCGTAAAGAAAATATTTTTAGTAAAAATTAAAATACATGTTTTTAAATCATAAATGCATCGCCTTTGATTTAATGTACCACTAATTAGGCTTAAAAAACAAAGTTTTTCGGTCTCCTATTTACCAAATTTCAAAACTATTTTTTTATATACTTTAGGGTTTTCAGGCAAATGAATGCAAAATTTGAAAACCTGTTATATAAAACTGTCTCTGGAAAAAACAGCTGTGATAGACTGACAGACACAGTACGGAACACTTAAAATGAAAACAAAATTATTCCATCACGCAGCTGAACCGAAATATATTAATAGAATTTATTTCCATCTTAGCCTCCAGCCCCGGTTCCGCATGAAGCCGAAACACTCGCTTTGCAGTTTGCACCTCCACCTTGTGCCCTCGGATTATGGACTGCTTAGCTTCGCTCGCAGAGTACAAACTCGTTTTTTATGGTATTTTACGTTTTGATCGATTTTTGGGAACCAGACGGGGGGCTATAAGATTGTGTAAAGAAACAAAATATGCAGTAAAATCAACTACATTTATATTTTTAGATAGAATCCTACAAAGTTTCATTTTAAATTGGACGTAAAATGGGGGGTCATTAGAGATAAATTACATATATAGGGTGAGTCACTACTGACTAAATTAATTTTAACAGTTGATTCTATACTTATCAAAAGGAACATAAAAATGTATATAAGCCCTTGTCTGACCTTAACCGTTTAGCTGTCATAGAAAGAACTTAACCGTTTAGCTGTAACAATTGAAAAGAAAATAAATAAACAGTTTTATAATACAACAATAAAAAAACAGCTGATTATAACTTTTTAAATTTCCAATCAACTGATTTATTCAACAGATTCAGCTCGTAAAGAAATTACAGATACAGTAATTAGTTTGGTGTTTAGAACCAATACGATAATTCCTAATGCTGTGCCTAAACAACATTTTTATGAAATTTCAACATTTTTCTATGTACGACCCCCCCCCCCCCCCAATATTTATACATCATTTTAAAGATGAATAAGGACGTTTTTTTTATATAATTAAACATAAGAATACGAAAAATTTAACTGATTTAATTGAGCCAAAAATTTTAAAGGAATATTTTTAACAATATTTTTAACTTTAAAGTTATTTAAAAAACGTTATATAAGGAGTTATTATTTGTGTACTATGTTTAATTTAAAGGAAATTTAATGCTCTTTCAAATGGTATTACTTTCCATGTCATAATTACATTAGTACGGTTTTTATCGTCAAACTAATAGTACCAAGTCGTGTAATTTGAAAAAAATCACAAAATACGCCATGACAGCTAAACGGTTAAGGTCAGATAAGGGCTTATATAATTTTGTTTGTTCCTTTTGATAAGTAGAATCAACTGTTAGACTTAATGTAGTCAATAGTGATTCATCCTGTATATACATAACATTTTTAATGATACCCAAAACATGTTCTAAGGACCATGATCGGTGCTCATTGTTCATTCCCGACCTTACGTCTCACCATAAGAGTCACTGCATAGCTCAGTATGAATCTCTGCACTCTAATGACAGTTGACATTCCGGCATGATAAACTATACTCAAAAGAGGTAGTATTTAATAACTCTAAAAATAACCATAACACTTGGATCTATTATAACAATTCCTCAATAATGAATGCCTTCCATATTCTACAACACAATACTAAATACTTTCATAAAATATTGATACTTTGACAACATTTGATTTGGTTAAATTATTTGTTTATGAAAATATATAGACTTACTTTATTTTCTTAGCACAAATAATATATTTATTTTCGTTTTTTAAGAGTAGGATGAAAAAATAGCCAAAAGTTTAAGACTCCCAAGTTAGCTTTAAAAATATTTAAATAGCTTATACTAACGACCTTGGGTGCTTGGTGTGACATTCCATTATAATAAATGATAAACTTTTTGCACTTTCACAAAATCTTAAACGGGCTGTGCCGACCTAGGTTTCGCCAGCTACGGCATTCTCAAAGACAACTTGAAGACTAAAGGAACAACAAATCCAACACACAACCGCCTGGCGAAGTTAAGGTAGGCCATAATACCGCTAGGTTAGGGATAGGCAAAGGGAAGGTAGGGCAATGCAGTTTATGTAGGACAAACAGGTCGTATTTTTTTTAAAACTAGATTAATTGAGTACAACAGAAGTTAGTGGTTGGACTATGATGATTCTAGTGTGTCCAACCATTTAAAAACATAGACTTTCAGTTAAATACAGAGTTTAATATACTACATGTATTATGTAATAAGGATAATAAGTTAGATGTGTTAGAAATTAAGAGAGATAGAAATAACCAATTGGTCAAAATTTCACAATTATATTTATTTATTTATATATTATTGGTAATTGTGAAATTTTTACCAATTGGTTATTTCTATCCCTATGATGGAGTTTCACCAAGTACCAACTGTTTTTACTTTAAATTCCAAGAAATTAAGAGGTTAATAATTAATAAGAACTCAAGTCTAGTTTTAAATGAACAAATGGATTTAAGTAACTCGCCACTTCTTGAACCTTTGTCACAGATCTTCCCTCCCCCATCCCTGACGTAACTGTATTATGGTCTACCTTCGTCAAGCGGTTGTGTGTTGGATTTGTTAGGCTATTCCTTTAGCATTTAAGTTGCCTTCAAGAATACCGTACATTGCTGGCGAAACCTACGTCGGCACGGCTCATTAAAGATTTTGCAAACGTACAAAAAGTTGATCATTTATTAAAATATATATATTACAAAATTGCAAGGTAAAACCTAATCAAATGTATAACAACTATAAATACAATTAAAACAAAATAAAGCTAGGTTATAAACAACATATTATTTTCTACTAAATCTCAAACATAAATTAATTACAAATATAAAAAAAGATGTTTTACTTACATGATGTATGTGCTTTGCCTGTCTCTATTACATCACATGCTTGGTTAGTAAGTACCTTCATTTGGTCTAACATTGCCCACGTGCCTTCTCGAATTTGTCGAACTGTTGATGTGATCGCTGAGTCGGTACTACTTGGTTTAGGTTCACTAAAACACATTAATCAATTTAAATTCCACGGTTTAGCCTACGGATTAGTGTAATTAATATTCTAATTAATTTGGTACGTCAACTAATCCTTCTTTTGAATTTCGAGCCTTGGAACTTTAATGCCATATTGCAACAAATCCAGGCTAACCCTACTTTTATTTTTAAGTAGTAAATGTTTCCTCTAAAGCATTTTGTTTGTAAACAATCTTAATGCTACAGTAAAGGTATTAGCTTGAAGAAAAACGCTTACTTTAACTGTCAAACTAATAAAAAGCAAAATATTAAGTATCCTTACAATTATTAGTAAATTGAAGAAAACCAGAATTA
>JAGFPH010006955.1:0-28335 GCA_018207615.1 Philaenus spumarius | reverse complement strand
AGATATTATGAAAACTCGACATCGAATTTTTGGGTCGATCGCAATACTTACCTTACCTAGTATAGGGTAAGGAAAGTAAAAATAATGAAACAGAGTTTCTAGATTTTTTTTAGGTATTTAAACTTATTACCATATCAACCAAATTTGTAAATTTAGAATCAGGTAATTATTCTTCACAACCAAACTTTTTTTAGGTTAGGTAATAGAAGACACAAACCACGAAGAGGGTTACTATACTGTATATCATAATTAAAACACCTATCATTATTAAAATTATGCCAAATACAGTCGAACCTCTATAAGACGAATTTCAAGGGATAGGAGAAAAATTCGTATTATCAAAGTATTCTTAATAAAGAGGTTCGTTTTATCGAGGTTAATTACTGCCGTTATTCGTCTTACAGAGGTTTCTCCTCGCTCTGAGATAAAACTCCACTGTTAGCGCCGTTTTTGACTTTTTCCCCGCCATTATCATTACACTAAACATATGCACAACTCTAAAACAAGGGAAAAACACAGCCGGAAGGGTCACACGCCAAATAATGAATGAGGAAGAAAGAGGGGTGGATGGGGATTTCCTGTCGAGACAAGCTTCTGTTTCTTTTGAAAACTACGTACTATGGAGGTTGAGATCATGAGAAATTCGTCTTATAGAGGTCGCGTTCGTCTTGTAGAGGTTTTGTGCTAAGAATATTCGTTTTGTAGAGGTTAATCAGTCCTAGCCCATGTCACAAAAAAAATCGTCTTATGGAGGTTTTTAACCAATTACTACGTTGTATAGAGTGCTTCTAAGCATTGACCTTTACGAAAGTTTCAAAGGGATTAAAAAAAATTCGTCTTATCGAGGAAATCGTTTTATCGAGGTTCGCACTAACGAGGTTCGACTGTATATTCTTTACTAGGCCTATTTGATCAGGTTGAAATACTGCTTTACCGTACCACAATTTGGTCATATTTTATAACTTGAAAATTGAATCTAGTCTATTTAAAAATAAAACATGTCTGTCCTAATCCGTCGTAATTCCCGAGAAATTATCATACTCTACAATAATCTGTTTGCATTTGCTTCGCTGCTGGAGATGGTGAGCGAAGCCCTCTAGTACCATATATAGAACAAGTTTTGCCACGCTCTTTATATTTCAAAACTAAGAAAATTGTGCGTGAGACAACGTGTTGGGGCAACACGTTCAGAGCAACACGAGGCGTTGAAAGAAATCCTTTAATTCTTGACCTTCCTTCACTTAATAGGATCAGAGCTTCTTGAGGGTTTCTTGCCTGTCTAACTCAATTACGGAATGTTTAAAGACATGTTCCCACCGCCGCCTACATCAGAATCCAGAAGGCTCTTTAAAAGTTGCCGTCTTGGAAGCCAATCCGAGCACATCCGAAGGCTTGTCTTCGTGTCTTAGCTTCTGGCGGCCGTTTTTGTATTCTGGAGTAGTTCGCCTTTACGTCGATTTTCTTCAGAAAATTATCTTTTAACAACTTAGGTTAGTATTAAAAATTATTTATTAGTGTATGTATTAGAGTCATTTATTAACTGATTGAAATTTAGTTGTTTACACAATGAGTCCGTTAGATAGTGAACAGTACCGTAAAACTAGTTTTCTGCTGCAACGAAATGCAAATATTTTTCGAAAATAACTAAAAGTATTTCCTCCAGATTTAGGGTCTTTACCCAAGATGGACTTGGTGAACATTTACGGAAAATTTTTTTTCTGCTAGTTTTCCGGAAATTGTATAAAATATTTCTTTCTTATTTACAGCAATTAAATTTTTTAAAATAATTTATGTATTTTTCTTGTAATCTACATCTATACTATTATACAGGGTGTCCCCGAACTCTCTGGACCCCTTTTGTGGATATGTTCCTGGGGTCCAAACAAACATATTTCACAATATAAACATGGGTCTACGGTGCTTATTTTTTCGACTGTCTGTCTGTGTGTGTTTTTTTTACAAAATACTTAATATTTTTGGAAGTAAAAAATATATTGAGCTCAAACTTTGTAAACCTATTTGTTGCGTAACCTTTAATCACTGTACGAAAAATTAGAACATTATTTTAAATATTTTCAAAATTGCGGCCGTTTAATTTGGTAATATCAATTATCTCAAAAACCGCTAACTTTACAAAAAATTTACAATAAATAAAAAAATTTTACTTTTTTAATGGCAAACACAATGGTTTTTTTTATTTTGTATGTAGCTGAAATGATAACAGAGATATTGACCAAAAAAAGGGAAATTGTATTTCTTGGTAGTTGTCAACAATACCCAGAATTACTCTAGAAACAAAATATTTAAAAGTTATTATGAGCTAAACTAATAAGTTATTTGCATAATGTTTCGAGCACTTTCTGAGCTGATTCCACTAGCAAAAAATAATGAAAAAAGTCCATATTTTTGTAGGTCTGGAAATGCTTCGTTAGAGAGAGCTGGTGAAAGATTTCACCCGTGTTTCAGATTACTCACAGATCTCAAATCTTTAAAAATAAATTACCGAATTATAAAATATCCTCCTTTTAAAAATACAAATGTAACTGTAGCTTAGTTAAGAAAATCTAATGAGAAATAACAACAATGTGACCATGTTTACAAATAAAAGTATTAGCTGTTTATTAACACCGAATTTTCATTTTGGGTCAAATATCGCAACAATTACTGCAGTTACAGAACTGGGACCTATTTTATTAAATTTATCTGCTCATTTTACGTAAATTAAATTAAATTTTACACCTTAATTAACGCCCTACATATTTTAAAATTGATTCGTTTCTGTAAGTTATCTGAAACACGGGTGAAATCTTTCGCCAGCTCTAACGAAGCATTTCCATACCTATGCATAATATATGAACATGTTTATTATTTTTTGCTAGTGGAATCAGCTCAGAAAGTGCTCGAAACATTATGCAAATAACTAATTAGTTTAGCTCATAATAACTTCAAAATATTTTGTTTCTAGAGTAATTCTGGGTATTGTTGACAACTACCAAGAAATACATTTTCCCTTTTTTGTGTCAATATCTCTGGTATCCTTTGAGCTACAGACAAAATAAAAAGAACATTGTGTTTGCCATTAAAAAAGTAAACTTTTTTGTTTCTTGTAAATTTTTTGTTCAGTTAGAGGTTTTTGAGATATTTGATATTAAAAATTATAAACGGCCGCAATTTTGAAAATATTTAAAATAATGTTCTAATTTTTCGTACAGTGATTAAAGGTTACGCAACAAATAGGTTTACAAAGTTTGAGCTCAATATATATTCTACTTCCAAAAATATTAAGTATTTTGTAAAAAACACATACAGACAAGACAGACGAAAACATAAGCACCGTAGACCCATGTTTATATTGTGAAATATGTTTGTCTGGATCCCAGGAACATATTTTTTTATCCACAAAAAAGGTCCAGAGAGTTCGGGCACACCCTGTATAAAAATCTAATGGCGTCTGTGTGTGTTTACTCAATCACGTAAAAACTACTGGATGGATTCGAATGAAATTCGGCACACATATATACCATGACCTGGAATGAGACACAGGCTGGAATTCATTTAGATTTAATGGTTGAAACAACCCCTAAAACAATAAATATTTATTATTATACTTCCATTAAGACTAGAGAGCTGGATATTTGTGCATTTATTTCTTACAAGATATAATATATAAAAAGTAAACCATATTTTGTATGTTTTAGTGCACTGCTAAGGGGTGAAAATGTAACAACCCCTAAAACAGTACAAATTAATTATTATACTTCCCATTAAGCTAGAGAGCTGGAAATTGGTACGTTTATTTCTTACAATACAAATATATACTATGTAAATCATAGTTTCATTTTATAGCGTGCTGCTAAGGGGATGAAAATGTAATAACAACCCCTAAAACAATAAACATTTATTACTATGCGGCGGAACTTTGGACCGTGTGCGAAGCCACGGGTACCTGCTAGTTAGAAATAATATTTTACTATATAATCACTGTAAATTTATTACCAACTAAACCAATACATTTCATTTAGTGTTGCCTACTTATTTCAACTGTACTGAAAGTCTCCCGTGTATAAATTATAACATACATATTATAAAATCCTGGCATTAATCGATAATTATTAATTGTAGGCCTAAATATATTGCAATCATATTGATCTTATTTCGAGCTTTAAAAACTTAAAAAGCAAGCCTACTATCAGTTCAATCTTCCCAATTAGTTTAACTGTTTAACTATGAAATGTATTGGTTAAGTTAATATTTTTCAAAATAAACTAACCTTCAAAATAGTAGGCCTGTATTTCATCACTAGGACCTAAAGTGTATGTTTTTGTAACACCGAGCACATACAAAAGAGATCAAGCAAGCACCAAAAAACACCGTAGTTACACGTTTTGAACGGTAGGCTACTTTTTATCATACTGCACTAGAATCACACGAACACATAAATTATGAACACATGAACCACACTTAATTAAATTACATTATACATTTTTCTACAGAATAAACGTGATTTAGCCTATACACGACCGTGACTGATATTTTTAATTCAAGCGTTATGTCCGTGAAGTGATTTTTAAGGGTCTGCTCCAGTAAACGAGAAAGCAACCGGAAACCCAACCGCTTCTCATTATATCCCTATCTAAACAGTGCAATTTCTTGCAGTTGAACGCTTTGACATTGCCTCATTTCAAACCATTTTATAGGCCTAAGTCTATCTTTTGTAATTGAGTGTTGAAAAAAAAAACTGAATATTCTTTATAAAATTTCGGATCCGGCTTGCAAATTATTTTTCAGTACCAGGAGACCGAGCTAAAGCTCGATTATAAGCAGGGCTATGATTTCAATAATAAATATTGGATTATTGAGTTTTGAGGTTAGGCCTATAACATTAAACAACTAAATAAAGGGTATACACAACATTAGGCTTAGGCCTACCTGTAATAAAAATACAGTTTAAAGGATTAACCATAATCTCAACGCTATGCCTCAGAAATAAGTCAGGCCTAAATTAAAGTTTAATATTTCAATATCGATTTAGGCCTAGGGCCTAGTTCGCTCACGTCAATAACTATTATTGCAAATTTCCGTGAACACCGTTTAGGTTAGGCCTATAACATTAAACAACTAAATAAAGGGTATGTTAATTTAGCAGAAGTATTCGTTGCCATGGTAACTATAAATAGATACAACATTAGGCTTACCTCTAATAAAATATAGTTTAAAAGAAAACAGATGATTATTGTAATGGCATTGAAAACATTTGCATCAGCTGTGCTTCGTTTAAAAGAAAACAGATGATTATTGTAATGACATTGAAAACATATGCATCAGCTGTGCTTTGTATTGTTTAAAATGGACAAATTTCACTTTTTAATTTAATAAAAAGACGTAGAAAACGAATTTTCCCAGACTGGTGACCATTTCCAATCGATTTCTCGTGGCCAAAAGCCCCATATAAAATCAAAAAATCAAAAATCCTTAGACGGAGATTCCAGATCCATTTAGCAGACAGAAAATTATCTCTCGCTTTAGAAGATAAGATTATTAATTTTTTATTGTGTAGGAAAAAAATTCAAACTTTGTACCGTACTTACAAAATGTCAATTGCATAACAAATCAAAAGCAGTTAAAAAAATGTAAATTGCAAGACGGGTAAATTAAAAACAAGTTAAGGGTTAGATTTAATCAAATTAAAATCTAATCAAACTTATCCTATCTACTAATATTATAAAGAGGTAAATTTTATTTGTTTGTTTGAATGTAGGGGGAAATCTCTGGAACTACTGAACCGATTGAAAAAATAGTTTTACTAATAAAAAGCTACACTATCCCTGAGTAACATAGGCTGTAATTAATTTTGATAAAAACATTTTTTATTCCAATATTTGTAAATTTAGTCAGAAAGAATTCTTAGGTTAGGCCTAAATTGATGAACCGTCATATTTCTTGAATGTATTTTATATTCATTACATTCATTTATTGAATGTATTTACATTCATAGCTGCCAATTGAATAAAATAACAGACAAAACAGCCGATTTCCATTAAAAGCTGATTTCAAACTTTGAAGCAACCATTTGCGTTTCTAACTTTTAGGTTAGGTTTTTATTAAATTGTAGACCTGAGCCTTGCTGGTTCTTTTAACCTTTATTATAACTGCTGTTATAAAATATACGAAATAATTTGATTTGAACATTCAACACTATTTACAATCTTAGCTTTGGGGTTATTATTAATCCTTTATTATAAAGAACACATGACATGATTATGTGTATAGAAATTTCCAACGGGGTTGGCGTGCGGAGCTCGCAGGGGTTTCCCCTAGTTAATAAGTTTTCTTTATTCCAGCTTTTTGTTAGTGTAGAAGGTATGTTGGTGAATAAATTTGATTTTGAAATGCTTGTTGACAGCCATGTCTCTGCTTACTGAACCGAGCTTCAGCGCCTATCACGGATGGGCCAGTCAAGGCGGTTTTGGCAATCAGACTGTGGTGGACAAAGTGCCGCCAGAGATGCTGTACCTCGTCGACTCCCATTGGTACCAGTTCCCACCGCTGAACCCTCTGTGGCACAGTCTCCTTGGTTTCGCCATCGGTCTTTTAGGTTTCATCTCAGTAGCCGGTAACGGAATGGTCATCTACATTTTCTCATCGACGAAGGGTCTCAGAACACCGTCAAATCTCCTAGTGGTCAACTTGGCTTTCTCTGACTTTTTGATGATGTTCTGCATGTCACCGCCGATGGTTATCAACTGCTACTATGAGACGTGGGTTTTGGGTAAGTTTTCTGTTAATTGTTGTTAAATTTGTAACCCAAATAGTAGGCTACAATTGTTTTTTTTTTTGTCAAATTATATTTGTTTTCCTTTCATTACAACTGTTTTAACGGGGTTGAAATGGGGGGGGGGGGGGGGGTCGGACTGATTCCAAGTGTTTTCAAAATGAATTGCTTAGGCTCGCATTAGAATGACGAAATATTGAAATCATGCGATAATTTTGTGTGTGTCTGTTTTTCTGTAAACACGATATAATCTCTCACAGGCATCGTAGAAATTTTATTGCGGAGAGTTGAAAAGCTTATGAGCTATCTAGCGTGAGTCGTAGCGCGTCGGGGGTCAAGTTTTTGTGTCAACATTTTGAAAATACAGTGTGAGGTATCGTTTTATATGTTTTTGAGCACAGGAAATCCGATTTTGAGAGTTAAAAAGTGTTAGCGCTTCGGGGTCACGTTTTTGGGTCAACATTTTGAAAATTCTGTGTGGGGTAACGTTTTATATGTTTTGGGGCACTGGAAATCCGATTTTGAGAGTTAAACAGTGTTAGCGCTTCGGGGTCACGTTTTTGGGTCAACATTTTAAAATTCTGTGTGGGGTAACGTTTTATATGTTTTGGGGCACTGGAAATCCGATTTTGAGAGTTAAAAAGTCGTAGCGCGTCCGGATAACGTTTTTGGGTCAACATTTTAAAAATTTAGTGTGGGGTATCGTTTTATATGTTTTTGGGTACGGGAAAACCGATTTTGACAGTTATAATCCACCCACTTATTTTTTAACTAAATGTAACAAATAAAAGTAATTTTTAACTTTAATTTTCTTTGAATTCGTGCGTTTTCCGGATGAGCCGAAGTCTCGAAAAAGTGTTCCATCTTTTCACTAGTTCAGGGTTTGGCCTACTCGTTCAGGTTTTTAATGCATACCGTGTATTGTACATGCAAAATTATCCATCTAGGTGAAATAAAAGTTTTTTAAAATCGATAAACTAAAAATGTTATCATAATATTAGATTGATATTTCCAATGTCCTACTATTTTTTTGAGAGTTCTGCTAATAATCTGAGTTATAAAATTTTCATCTATACTAATATTATAAAGAGGTAAAGTTTGTTTTTGTTTGTTTATTTGAATGTAGGGGGCAATCTCTGGAACTACTGAACCGATTGAAAAAATTGTTTTACTAATACATAAAATGCTACACTATCCCTTAGTAACAGAAGCAGTAATTCAATTTGATAAAAACATTTATTATTTCAATATTTGTAAATTTAGTCGGAAAAATCTTTGGTTAGGCCTAGACTGATGAACCAACACAGTTATTACCATAGCAACCAATTGAATAAAATAACATATAAAACAGCTGTTTGCTCTAATATTTCCACTAACACCTCATTTCAAACTTTGAAGCAATTATTTGTTTAGGTTTTTATTAAAGTGTAGTACCTGAGCCTTGCTGGTTCTTTCAACCTTTATTATAACTGCTGTTATAAAACATTCGAAATAATTTGATTTGAACATTTAACATTATTCACCACCTTAGCTTTGGGATTATTATTAATCCTACCTTTATTATAAAGAAAAGATATCATGATTATGTTCCAACTGGGTTGGCGTGCAGAGCATGAAGTGGCTTACCTTAGTATATATAATTCAGCCAGCAAAAACAGTTAGTCACAGATACCTAAAGACTCTTTTCTCCAATTTAACTTCTCTATTATCATAACATTTTACCAAAAGGGGACGGGACGTGTGTTTATAATTATTATTTTAAACATTTTCAAATAATGTATGAAATAATTGCTGACGTTAAGCAATAGGCAAGTAAGACTTGTTTGGGTCCCTGGACATGAAGGAGTGGAAGGGAATGAAATAGCAGATAAACTGGCTAAGAGAGGAGCAGAAACTCCACCGATGGGCCCAGAACCAATGATAGGAATATCAAGAGGCTATGAGAAAGAAAGCGTAAGAAAAAATGTTCAATCAGGACACTTGCGTAGATGGAGAGAGATGGTAAGAGGTCAGAGACAGGCACACGACTTCATTGAAGGCCTGGATGGACGCCTAAGCAGAACACTGCTGGGTCCTGGCAGGCCGGAAGTGAGGTTGTTGGTCGGTCTACCGACGGGACACAACTCTCTGAAGAGGCACCTCCACCTAATGGGGCTGGAGAACAACCCATTATGTCGAAGGTGTGGAGAGAAGGAGGAATCTTCTTACCACGTTCTATGCGAATGTGATGCCCTCGCATCAATGAGGCAGAAATATGTGGGACAAGGATACCCTGACACCAGTTATATACGAGAGGAAGGCCCCTATGGACTCCTTCGTTTCGCAAAAAGGTCGGGTTTGATGTAAACTGCTGCCTGGACATGGGGCACAGAGGACCTCATGGTTTAGGTGCAGTGGGTCCCGGTGGTGGATCACACAAATCCCCTAATAATAATAATTGCTGATGTTAAAAAATATATACAAAATCAAAATGGAAAGAATATTGGCTACAAAAAGTCCGGACCAGGGCAGATCCTTAATGTAAACATAAGGCGCCAAAGTCGAATCCATGATAATTTTCTTGTTATCCACACTCCCAAAAATGTTCACTTTTGTACACTTCAATGAAACCAGCAGTATATAAGTATGCATTTTGTTACCAAACGGCTTTAAATCTCTGTTCACAGGACCATTCATGTGCGAACTGTATGCGATGATTGGCTCTTTGATGGGATGTGCTTCAATTTGGTCAATGACTATGATTGCCCTCGATAGGTACAACGTCATTGTCAAGGTGAGTTTTGGCTCGACGATATTATATATTAGGTTAGCTTTAAGATATCGTACGGACGACCAAATATATAATTTATTCAAAACAGCAATACAGAATTGAATTAAAATATATTTTAGATATTTTACAGTACAGGAAACGAAAACGGCTTGCTTCAATCTCGAAAAAAACTGTCTCATATTATTTATTGCCAACCATACAGTCTTTCTCTTTCTTTCAGAATAAAACTTGTTTTGATTATAATAATGTGTTGTTTTGACCACATAATGTGGTCGATGAGTAGGACCTAGATTATTATTGACCGAGCGAAGCGAGGTCTCCGTTTTAACTCGACCGCTCGGCATTTCGTCTGTGTGTCCGTCTGTCTCACGATTACGGCCAAACTCCTTGACCGATTTTGATAATTTTTTGCATGAATTTTCCTTATTCCTAGGCCGAGCCATGTATATATACGGTTTTTTTCATTTTTCATTTTTAACCCCTTAAATAAAATTAAAATGGCGGCTGCACCGTTTCTCTCAGTGTAAGCTTTTTTCCAAAGCCAGTTTGTAGCTTAACCGTAAGTCGAATTTAAAAACTAATAGTATTTTGCGAGTAGAAAATTAGATTTTTAACTAAATTGTATTCTTGATTTTTTTCCGTATCTCTAACGGTAAGCTCACAAAATGGCCGTAAACTTCAAATTTGTTAAAAATCGTCCAAGTTTTTGTATGTCAACCATGTTTTCATACGTTTATTCTAAACCAATTCAAAAGTGTTCCGTAGCTTTTTTGTAGATAAAAGTTAAAAGAATTCATATATGCCAGTAAAAAATGATTGAAGTAAAATTAACAAAGTTATTAGCTCAAGAAACAATCACGTTCAGTAACAAAAGGAAAAAGTTCAACTTTAGGCCTACAAAAAAGTAGTAAAACTTTTTTGTATTTTTTTTTTCATAAATGTAAAAACGTTTCGTAATTTAGTTCTAAATAGAACTGTGTACAAATATTTATCAATTACAAATTTCTTATTTTGAAAACACCAGTTTTTATGTTCCTACTACAAGACTGCTAACAAAACTAGGCCTGTTTTGAATAGTAATTTAGGAATATACCCTTTGCCCAAAAAATGACATATTGCTATAAGAAAGTGTAGAGGATAAATCAAAGAATTGAACTGTATATTTGTAAATTATTATTTTATAAAAGTATTTGACTTAGCTTTACTTGAATTACAAATTGAGATGAAACAAATGAAACCTCACTGACATACAAAAAATGACCGTTGGACAGCGTGGGATGTGTTGGTACATGGGTTGAGATCACTATCACGACGCTTTAACATCGTTTGTTTTCATTGTTTCCAATATTGGAATATGATATGGAACTGTAAATACATTGTTAAGTTTTAGTTATTTAAGTATGTAAATATTTAATTCTATGTTTTCCCTCAATAACGCGATATTTTTAGCTACCTTACGCATTATTAACCTACATAAAACACAAAATGCCCCGTAAAAGAAAATCTTTAGCAGTTAAGGCTCAAGAAAAGAAAAAAAAGAGAACTAGAAACCCCGGAATCACGGGAATTGCAAAATAATGTTTCACTTACTAAACCTTGTGCTTACTTCCTTACTGGCACACTATTTTTAACCTAAGCTCAAAACCACATTTTGTTATTTCAACGACCGAGATCTACTGTTCACAGAACTACTAGTTAAAGTAACTGGGGCAGGGCAGATCTCATAGAATACAGTAGGCCATAAGAAAACCATTGAGGTGCAAGTTCCCGCGTCATTTACGTCGTTATAGGCTGATTTGAAGCCATACTTACTTCAAAATCAATTTTATTTGGCTTTAAATAATAGAGTTTTAAATAAACAAAGAAGGTTTGATTATGTACTCAAATGAAAGAAATTGGATACTGTAAGCCACTATAATAAAAACCACAAAAATAATGCCTCTGAAGTTTTTTCATGGTAGCTAGCTTTTTTTCATTGATTGCCTAGCCTCTTCTTTATTTGAATACTGTTGAGATACCCACTTTTCAATTTCCGATCCACTTTTCACTTCCCCAACACCTAAATCACTTGCCACTTTTCTTATTGACTCGCCTCCATCCAATCGTTTATTTGCTTCCCGTTTTTTATTTAAAAAATAAAACAACACGCTTTCCACTCATAATGACGTTCTCATTCACAAAGTTTAACACCGACTAAAAACAAAAGAACAAAATACAGTAGCAACAACTCGTGGGAAAGGAGGGTGAGTCCTAAATATAATGCAGCTAGGATAGGATTGTAAACAAGCTCAGAATCGTTTTGTCATTCTCTATACTACCCGTTCGCTAAAGGTCACCATGCTATTCCATTGGGTAAGGAGCGGAAATGTTTTCAGGAAGTACAAGGCAAACGACAGGTTTGTTTCCTTTCTGTTCAATCTAACACAAAAGATTTTATTATAAATTCACCTATTGAGAAATCCTCTCAAGCTATCAATTCTTTATAGAAATCTCAGTTAACTTACATTTATTTGTAAGTTAACAGCATTGGTTTTGACAAAGTTTTTTTTTTTTGCCTCGGTCAATACGAAAACTCGGATAACCGAGGTTATACTTATTTATACGAATTTATACTCGGTTCCAAATTCGTTTAGATAAATTACTTATCAAGTTCAAACTAGATGACTTTTCTAAATGATAAGAACACAACAAATATTTCAACACGGTAAATAAACTACTGGAATAAAAACTACCTTAAGTCTAAACCGTTAGCAATAACTAACATATTTTCCGGATAATAGTAATTGACTGGAAAGTTTGCAAGAACAATATCAACTAAAGTAACAGTTACAAAATAACTGATAACCCCTATGAAAATAACTGTTACTGGTTAGCTCCTCTCTGATAAACAATGAATGTATTTTTTAAAGAGTCAGACTAGACTACGGAATATTGTAAAACAGCTAATGAATTAGCCATCGAAGAACTATCTTCTTATATTTCTATGAATGTAAAAATCAATGATTTCAAATGTAAATTTTGTTACACTGTATAATTGTAGTGTTAAAAAAACTTGTTCCTCAAAAAATAGTCTTTCCTAAGGCTTAATAGTTTATACAAATGGCTAACAGTTGTGTTCACATTTTCAGGGGTTGTCTGCAAAACCGATGACAATCAAAACCGCAATTTTCAGGATCCTCTTCATCTGGGCGCACGGCCTTGCATGGACACTCTTCCCCATGTTTGGCTGGAACAGGTGAATAATTATTCCTTAGTCCGATTTAAATTAGAATCGTCTTTGGTGGCGAGCGGTAGTCAGAATGGAATGGCCTCGCTGTTGCCAAATCTACGCATCGCTGTACTGCCAACGGACGGACTTCAAATAAATGTAAACGCTGCATGACAACGTTGCATATGGTTACTATGACAACCGCTGGGATGGTAATCGCTGATTGGCTCTTGGAGTAGGGTCCCCCTCTCGCTTACCCTCCCCGCTTGTGTCAACCAAGACTGTTTAAATCAAACTTTAGAAGTACTGCAAACAATGATATATTTTTAGAAATCTATAGCATGATACATAACTGCAGTACATGTTACAACCCAAAACCAACCAGTTAGTATTGATTTCCATTGTCTCACATAGGCTGGTCTTGTTTGGTGTTACTGGTACGTTTAGAAAATTACAATTTAGTGGGTATTTTAAACACTCCATATTCGGCAGAATGGGCCGTTAATGCAACCATCCAAGTGAAACCATGCCTAAATAAAAACACAATCCAATATTTCAATACCCTTGTCGTCAACAAGAGAACGCATCCAACGACAATACTGTAGGCGTTTACACTTGTCAACTTCTTTCAATCCATGAACGACGCCGATGCGGCAAGTACACAGTTTGAAATTTTTAGTAGCCCTGAAAGCGGTTGATAGTGAAGATAACTTTCTAAGTGATTTGCTGGGTGAGCGATTGAAACGTTATTTCACATCGTCCAGAACTTCCACTGTTAGCAGTGATGGTCGACCTTTGTTTTTTGGTCATTTACACTGCCAGTCTCACAAAATTTACTAAACAGACGCGATATTGTTGACTTATTAGGTAGTGAAGAATTGGGAAATTGTAACTCGTCTTTTCCTCGTTTGTAAGATTTATACGCCCAATAAGTCTCAATAATAAAAACAAGTTCATCCTTGGAAAAAGTTATAGTTGAAAATATACGACACTACAGCAAAAGCACCAGTGCTTTACAGAAACACATGACGAGTCAACAATGAGAACAGTTTAGCCAACTGATATTTTAGGGAAGAAAAAATGTACCTATGCGTAAGTTATACCTTCTTAAACTTTGAGTTGCATCCCTTTTGAAACACCCATTAAAATAATTTGAATACAGAAATTTAATTATTTCTTATACACGATAATAAATAAATGTCTACACTCGATTCCACGTTCACCGTGCAGTACAGATCTTACGGGAGAATAGACATGCTACTACCATTACAGGGAACATCTCGTTTATTGTCATGCGGGTTGCGTCAACTGACCGAGCCTTGCATGGGAGTTGATGTTTTTTTAGTTGGCTAATATAGCTGAGACTGTCGTATGGATAACATGGCTTATGGGCGCTCTGTACTGCACGGTGAACGTGGAATTGATTGTAGTTAGGGCCAAATCGTCATATTTATCTGTAACACAAATAAGTAAATGAACAAAAAATAATCTAGTAGGAATACCGTACATATTATTTTGTTCACAATTAATTACCATCTTTTCGATTTGGAACCAAATTGAGTGGCCTATATAGAGGAATAAAAATCAGATAACTACTGTATCAATATTTAAAAATAAAAGTGAAATACACAATGAGAAACTTCAAATTATGAATACTTTTTTTGTAACTTTACTTCTTGTGCAAGAAATACTTGTCCAACATTTTGGTGACAATATATTTACTAACTTAAATGCTCTAGTTTTAGTTGTTTTGTTAGGAAGCAAGTAGGTTTGTTATATAATAATTTGACTTGACCATCCAGGTATGTACCAGAAGGAAACATGACCGCTTGCGGTACCGACTACTTGACCCAGGATTGGCTCAGCCGAAGCTACATCTTGGTTTACGCTTGCTTTGTCTACTTCTTCCCCTTGGGAGTCATCATCTACTCTTACTGGTTCATTGTGCAGGTATGTGCTACAGATCAAAGAAAATTTTCTTGCGACGTTTGGACATTTAGTTTAAGTTTAGGTAAAACAACACTAAATTTAAAACGTTTTGACAGCAAATTAAGCTAGAAAACAAATTCAGGTGACACTATATCAGTTGTCACAACTGACTCAAATGAAAAGGTACCATTACTATAAACACCTTGACCGAGCATTGCTGTGTTGCTGAAAGTCATGACTTTATGCCATACGAAAATGTATCCTACGTCTTGTCTGTTGTTTGTAAATCAGTATAACCTACATCATTTACAACTCGTAAAATACTGTTAACATGGTTGTACTATTGCAATTCTGTACTGCCTTCAAGTTTAATTGTTCATTTGGTTCTTTCTTATGAACCTCTTTATGAAACCAAAATACAGTTGAATCTCGTAAATTCGAACCTTGATAATTTGAAAACCTCTATAATTTGGAACCTTTGTCGCTTCCCCTCAGAAAACCTCTAATATTCGAAAATAAATATTCCGTTAGTCCAAAGTATTTTGAACATCATTTAGCCTGTAAAATTTGAATTTTGTTGCTATAATTCGTAGTCAACTTCTAAAATTCGAATTTTATCCCCCGTTATCCTCTGAAATTCGAAGTTAATAAAAAAAAACAAGCCTGTTGAAACACGAAATAAGTGCATGCGCTAAGGTAAAAGACACGGTTTCCTTAAATGTTTTGTAGTGGATTTTTAAAATAAAGGTTTACCACTGTAATTCGAATTTTATGTACACTAAGATCTGTAATAAAAAATCTCGATAGTTCAAACTTCCTTTAATTCGAAACAAAATTGCTTTCTCTTTGATTTCGAATTAGTGAGGTTCTACTGCAGGCTATATCAAAACAAGAAATTCTTTCCAATGGTACATAAGCATTTAAAAATGATTTCAAATCATTTAAATCAATGAATTTAAAACCAATTCAGGATTTCAATTAAGTAAACTATGAAATAAAGGGGAGCTTGAATGATGTAAGACCCCACAAACTGTAGACCTATTCTGCTAGCCAAAGGACTTAGCCATACTTTCAACACATTTACCTTAGTGTTCATATTTATGTTTTTTTATCTTACTCCTTTTTCGATGTAGATTTTTCTCTTTCCTTTTAAAATTTAAATTTTGTATTTAATTATCAAATTCATGCACAAATTTTTCAGATTAAGTAAGATGTGAAGTTAAAATAATTCGACCACGCAGCTGAACCGCTGACGTGAGTTGAGCAAATAGGTCTATTCACGACGGTGCTGAATAGCTGCAAAATGCTTTGCACGCCATTCCTGATATTGGGAGTATCTTCAATACACAATGCTTTTTGAATTTTACATACATTTAATCCTAATTTGTTTATTCATGTCAGTGTGAAGTAAAGAAATCCCATTACCATTCATTAGCGAATTTCCGTAGAAAATATGACCTATTGCAGTTTCCCTAATGGTAAGACCCAAGGTCGGGCGTAGCAAATGAGCACCGATCATGGTCCCCAGAACACGTTTTGGGGTGTCGTTAAAAATCATATATATATATATGTAGGCCTATATATGTGTTCGCACTCTAGCGGCATTTTAAGTCCGATTTGGATCAAACTTGGTACACGTGTTGGTTGTCTACGTCGCTCGGACGAGTTTGCTAGCCAAAAAAATCCAACAATCGGATTTTTGACCGGAAGTAATTATTCTTTAGATTTTTCCTACGAGAATGTTGAGTTTTTTCTACAAATATAAATGTAGGATGTTATTCTGCACATTTTGTTTTTTACGTGACCTTATAGCTCGCTTGGTTCTCCCAGAATCGATGAAAACGTAAAATACCATAGAAGTACCCGGTTCAAAGCCATGTGGTGGAATGTTCCGTGGGGTTGGCATGCGGAGCACGCAATGCATTGTGTATTGAAGATACTCCCAATACAGGGGTTGGCGTGTGAAGCACGCAATGCTCTGTGTATTGAAGATACTCCCAATTTGCGGAATGGCTTGCGAACCATTTTGCAGCTATTCAGCACCGTCGTGAATAGACCTATTTCCCAAATTGTCGGTTGAATTCCTAAAACATAGGCTATAAACTTAATAATGGAAATTTGCTCAACTCACGTCAGCGGTTCAGCTGCGTGGTCGAATTATTAACAATTGTAAAATAAATACTACAAAACCTTAAAACCCTGATATTCATTTTGAAACACCCTGTATTTATTTGAACAATTAAGAACTTGATTACTTGCTCTTATATTAGTTGCAAGATTACAAGTAATTAACAGTGTTGTTCCTTCTCTATACATTATAAGTCATAAATAATAAGTTGCATCTTAACAAAATGATTTTGTTTTACAGGCCGTGTCTGCTCATGAGAAACAGATGAGAGAACAAGCCAAGAAAATGAATGTTGCCTCTCTGAGGTCTTCAGAGGCGGCTAACACAAGCGCTGAATGCAAACTGGCAAAGGTAAAAACAAATACAATTTTCAATAAGAACAAGCGACACACTTAAAGGAAATAAAAAAATGTAAATTGTGTTCTTAAGACCGCACGGGAGAAGTGTAAACTTTTTAACACAACTTATGAAATGAGGAAGCATAATGTCCATTTCAGAGGTATTACCAATTAAACTATGCATTGCGTTAACGTTAACAGGTTAAGCCTATGACGTAGGACAATCTGTTACAAATTGTATATCCAACTCAAATATACTAAACTAGCAATGCGTTTGTGGCCTAACCGGCTAAGGCGCTAGACTTTGGTGATGGATTCTGCTGGTTCAAATCTTGGCAAGACCAAAACTTTTTTCAAACTAAAAAATTGGACTACTAATCAAAGGTGAATAATAGAGGTATCCATTTAGAGGTATTACCAAGTAACTATATACTCTGCTGTGTACACATGTGTACTTACTATATATAGTAGATCGTGACGGTAAAATCAGATTCAACGCCAGCAAAATTTGTAAATAATTTTAAACGCTGTGCGCCTATAGAAGTTTTTACTTCAAACACTCGTACTCATAAAATGATTACTTCAAACACTATTCATTACAAGACGACTTATAAAAGGGACATGCAAGGCCCCTGTAGGGGGCAGTGGAAATTTACTTAAACTAGGTGCACTCTTAGACATATATGTTCAGGATACTACTGACTATTTAAAGGCCTGGTGCACCCTTCTATAAAGGCCTAAAAAACTATCTTAAGCCTGTAGAAGACATAAACTAAGTATTTTAATTTTGTATACTATGTTATTCACACGAAAATCCCACTTTATGTTGTAATCTTATATAATTCCCAGATGTATACAGCTTTCAATCCTTTTCAGACGCCCACTAAACACGATATCCATGCCTTCAGGAGCTGAATCCTTGCAGTTGCCAAAACACTGATTTTTGTATAGGCCTATTCAGTGTAAGGTTGTTATGGTATAACCGTGAGAAAATAAATTCAAGCTTAGAAGGCATTCACCAAACATTAAGCAATTTTGAAGCATATTTACTACCACTTATCAATCCGGGAATAAAACATATATAAATGAATTTTGGTTATCGCTTCCAAATGGTGTGAAACGTAAAGGAACAAAGTCCTACCCTCCTCCGACCAACGGTTTCCAAAATGGGTTGAGTGTAATAGCTCTTAATTTCTTTGAAAATTCGGTTAAAAACTGAATAAGTAGTCAACTGAAAAATGTATTGATAACAATATGTAAAATGGAATCCTTCACTAGACGTGCTGTAGCATGCTATTCCGACTATAGACATACTCACCCGTTTTGATTAGATAAAACCAAATCTGTTTCCCTAAGACTGTAATTTGGAAGATTATAATCATACCAACATTTTTATGTGAATCCTGATCCCAATAACTAAAACTTATTCGATATTCACCTTGTTGTAAGGTGGCACTATATTCTGGTTACTTTTAGGCTAACAACTGGTTACAAAAATAGTAACCACGTGAGTAGGGCCTCTAAGTGATTGCAAAGGGGAAACATGGATCTAACTAATCTGAAACGGTTTCATCCTTTTAAAACGGTTGTTATAAACAGTTCCTTGTCCGCAATTCTTTAGAATTATTTATGTGTAATTTGTTTGTGTGTTTTCATTTCACTGTTAATTCACTCAGTTTACAGAGTTTGTACCGTCTTTTCTTTTCACGTTATAGGTAGCTCTCATGACCATCTCCCTCTGGTTCTTCGCATGGACTCCATACCTTGTCATCAACTTCTCCGGCATCTTCCAGGCAATGACCATCACTCCATTGTTCACAATCTGGGGCAGCGTTTTCGCCAAGGCCAACGCAGTCTACAACCCCATCGTCTATGGCATCAGGTACGCCTGGCTTAATTATATAATTCATCTCAGTTAGCTCTTGTGATTAGTGTTGTTATCGTAGAAGAAAACAGGGTTTATTAATAAAAAAGTTTGAGTCAATTCTATGTATTCTCTGTTTGAAGTTAGCATTTATTTTTTATGGATGTTGAATTTTATTATTAACTAGCTGGCCCGATCCGGCTTTGCACGGATAGACAAATCAAAATTAAATGTATATTAACAAAAAAATATATCAATAAATATTTTATGTACTATGTATTCCTTATGGGGATTTTTAGTAACTTTGACCCACCAAAATCCCCCTAAAATTAACATTTTTTTTAAAACCTTTCTTAGCGAGCACCAAGGGCCCTAGAGGAAGCTAAATACCAAATTTGATTCCAATCCGACTGGTGGTTTTTTTTAGTAACTTTGCAACCCCCCCCCCCCCCCAAACCCTTTGGTGACTTAAAGACTGAAACAACTCTTGAAGAAATGATATTAAATGAAGAAGTGGTAATATTTAAATTTTTGAGAACCCGCAAAACTGGGGGATTTTGGGGTCAACTCAAAATTGTCTAATATAAACCCCTTTTGAGTGACCCTTTGAGTAAATAGTGCAATGCTTTTAGTAGTACAAAATTTACTTTTAACTGTCACCCTTCACCTAGGTTTAAAAAACTCTTTAAAATTAGGGGTCACTCAAAAGGGGTTTACATTAGAAAATTTTGAGTTGCCCCAAAATCCCCCATTTTTGGGGGACACTAAAAATTTCCGATAATGTCAAAAGATACTTTCGGTTAAGTTAGTATCAGTTCCCAAAAGATATTTGTTTGTTTTAACAAGCAAAAAAATTAAAGGGGGACGGACTTTTTTTACACACAGTATATAGATTATTCGGACATTTTGCTATCATTTGTGTGTTACAATCAATATACAACATTGATATACAACTTCCGTTATCAATTGACTAAAAACTAAAAGAACATAAACCTAGAGATCTAGGCCTATGTTAAAGAAAACAATGTAAAACTGAAATTGTTGTTGTTCTGACCTGGGTTTGTCAACTCGCGTATGCTGTCAGGTGTTTGTGTTTTCTGTATTTGTCAACCAGTGTGTTTTTGACTTCTCAGTTTCAGCTCTGAGATGTTTAATATAAGGTTAGAGGTAAGGAACACCGGGGTAACTGGAGCCACTAATTTTGATTGTGCGACGTTCTCCTCTCACTTACCATTTAGTTGTTCACAGAATTACTTGAAATTTTAGTGGCAAGTTCAGTGAGGTACGCCTAATCAATGGTGTCAGTTTGAATAAAATTGCTTGAATAATATATTCACAAGAGATTTTTTTATTTTGCCCCTGTGGTCTGGGGCAAGTGGAACTCCTGGGGCTTTTTTGAAATCGTTAAAAACAGGTTGGGGCAAGTGGACAAAACATAGGCTGTAAAAAGTAAGCAGTCTTCGAGAAATAGTTAACAAATATTTTTGTATTGTTTTAAGGAACACCGGGGTAACTGTGGAACCGCTAATTTGATAGAGCGATTTTATCCTCCCACGAACCATTCAGTTTTTCACAGAATTGCTTGACATTTTAGTGGCAAGTTCAGTGAGGTATGCCTAATCAATGGTGTGAGCTTGAATACGATTACTTGAATAGTAGGCCTATATACAGTAGAGTCCGAACTAATTGGGACCGAACACGGTTCGGTTTAGCGGGAATTCGGAATAGGCGGATTTCATGAATAATATCAACGTATTGACTTGTTAAGGCATAACTTAAGTGCGGGGATATCTGTTAATCTCTGTTTTATACAGGGTGATTTTTTTAAATGGGCCACCATTGGCATCTCAGAAACTATAAAAGTTACAACAATCTTTAAATGGGGGACCTTCCCTACTTTTTCCCTTTCATAAAAACTACAACATTAACATTTTCAAAAACTCCGCCATTTTTCCAATATGGCGGCCAACTTCATTTTTTCAAATGGAAACTCCCGTTTTTTATGTTGAATTTCGATTAAGGATACAAATTTAAGACATTTTTATTCTTTTGTATTTTTTCCTAAACCCAACCGTTTATGAGCTACAGCCTCTCAAAAATGTTCTATTTTATGTGATTTTTTTAATTGGGCCACCATTGGGATCTCAGAAAGTATTAATTTTACAGCAAACTTTAAATGGGGAACCTTCCTTGTTTTATGAGAAATTAAAAAATATGTAGTTAAAATATTTCTAAATGGTCGCCATTTTCCAATATGTCGGTCAACTTTGAAATTTCTTATGGAAACCCCTACTTTTTATGACGGAAAAGTACTGACGGTTGTTTGAACTGTCCGTTTTGTCATCCCGGAGTCTGTCCGTTAGTATTGCATTATCTTGAAAAATTATCGAGAAAAAAAATTACTTCGAGATAACTGTAGGGTGAGCAAATAGGGATTATTTTACTTCAACTTTGCTGCCATTTTTAATAAGCTCACTAGTCATTTAGAGAAAAATCATGGGAGGCTGAATTTTGAAGTACAAGGTTTTCTGTCTTTTCTGGTACATTCTAAGGTCCGGTGTGCTAAATTTTAAGTCCCAAGTGAATGTTCAAAAGGTTCGACCAATGAGCTATCAAGTCATCCAGTTACACAATATCAAAGGGAACCCTGTTGTACAAAATATAATATTGATTCTTTCTTTGGTTTCACAGCCATCCAAAATACCGTGCAGCACTGGCCAAGAAGTTCCCCAGTCTTGTCTGCGGGGCGACCGAATCACAAGGAAGCGACACAACATCGGTAGCTTCCGGTGCTACCACGATGACAGACGAGAAGACTACATCAGCGTAAACGCAATCAAAAAGGCGCTGAAAACAAACCGCTTTGCAGAATACAGTTGGTCGAGTTAATTCGCTGACCAAACAGCTGTTAAATTGAACATCTGTATTTTATTCTAATTACTGTGATACTTTCAGTTTTATGTAAATAAGGAAAATTGTAATTGCGATGTTTCATTATGTTCACAATTAGTAGGCCTACTTGCAATTGTTTTGTTTTGTAATATTTAAATTGAGTTCATTTTACGTAAAATGAATTTTAGATTTAGAAATGCAAAGCGGTTATGTGGATGGTGACGATCTTGTACACGACTGGACTCTGAACTTCGCATTTCATATAATGTAAAAATAATGCCTTGTAAAAATTTATGACAATGATGTTGTAGTAGTACTACCTTTTTCTATAAATAAAGTCCTAGCATATTAGTTACGAGTGTATTTATTTGTGTTTTTATTGTTGTTTTCCAGTGTCTGGCTGAAATGTGTTCACTATGTAACATCATTAATCAACTCCTATAAAAGCGAGTGTATGTATACGTACGCTCGTACGTGGAGTAACATTTATAATATAAGAGCTGATTTCTCCCATCATCTGTAAACCCAGTGTATAATACAGTTTGAGGTTATGTTTACAGCTTCAATCATTATAATGTCTTGTGAAGTTGATTTTTTAAAATATGAGCTAAGTAACTAATGTGTGCTATAATATACGTTATAATATTTGCTTTGAGGTTATAAACTATATATAAATACAACCTTTTATCATAAATATATTTTTTATACAAATTTAAAGAAAAGATACATCTTCCTTTAGCTTAGGAAACATTCCTACATCTAAACAACTGATTTCACCCATCATCTGTAATACGTAAACCTAGCATAAATTATACCTTTAGGGTTATGTTTACAACTTTAATAAATATAAGTCTTATAATATTAATAACTTCTAAATAATTTGATCTATCAATCTCTATATCTCTATATATAAAAGAAGATGTCCTGACTGACTGACTGACTGATTCATAATCAACGTACAGCCAAAATTATGATAGCTATAGACTTGAAACTTTCAAGGAACGTTAATAACACTATGTAGAGGCGCACTAAGAAAGGATTTTGCAAAATATTGACTTTAAGGGTTGAAAATGATTAAAATACTGGGGTTCACTCCCATCCCTATAACAGATAAAACAGCTGATTCAAATCAAATACTTAGTAAATTAGTAACACAATTCTAGGAGTGGCCTATTTATAGTGAACCAACACATGGTTTGTTGAATACTTTTTATATCTATTACCATAGCAACCAACTAACATAATATTATTATTTTAATGATTTAAATTTACAAATTATGAAATTTTAATTTTTGATACAATTATTTGAAAATAAAAAATCACTTGAAAAAAATACCCTACAACTGCTAATTTTGTTTTTATTATTTTGCACAACCAACTACTAATTTTAGGTTAGGTTAACAAAATTAAAGCTGGCCATACACGGTCCGATTTGTAGTCCGATTCAATGTCCGATGTCCGATGTAGGATCCGATGTAGGAGCGTGAATGGGCTTGATGGACGACGAGTTGGATAATCGTACAAATCGGAGTCCCAGATCAGACTACAAGATGATCCGACTTCCAACTTCCGACGGAATCGGACTGTGAATGGGGTGATCGTCCGATTGTCATTTTAAACTTTCTCCTTTTTGATGTTTGATCTTCCCTTTTCCCCTATACTTTGTAAATTTTTACTTCTATAATAATGGATAATAAAGGATTTTTTGAATTTATTGAATTGTACCGGGAGAATAGGTGTTTGTGAACACAAGTGATGCAATTTATGCAAACTGACATGTTTATGAGCATCTTCGCGTCACAATAGTTCAAAAATAATTTATTAACCTATTGAAAAACATAGGAGAATGTTTACTATACACTAAAACAAATTAGGCAGTTGTCTATTATATTAAAAAATATAGGTGATTGTTTAGTATACTGAAAAATGTAGGCGATTGAAAGTATACTGACAAAATATAGTAGATTGTTTAGTATAATAAAAAAATAAAGGTGATTATTTAGTAAACTGAAAAAATATTGGCGATTGTCTACTATATTGAAAAATGTAGGCGATTGTCTACTATACTGAAAATATATAGGGATTGTTTTCTATACTGAAAAAAATATAGGCGGTTGTCTACTATATTTAAAAAAATAAGTGATTGTAAGTATACTGACAAAATATAGGGAATTGTTTAGTCTAATTATTTGCATATAGTAATTGCTGTACATTTTTATAAAACTACCACTATGTAGGCCTGCAAGGAAAGAAGACTGAATTGGAATGATTTCTTGTCGTGGAGTTGAAAATTTGAGAACGTTTTGAATAATGTAAATCAATGTGTATATTTTTTATTTATTACCTACTAGGGATACCCCAGCGTGCTTCGCACGCCAAACCTGTTAGAACTTTCTATACACATAATTATGTTATATTTTCTTTATAATATAGATGTAGGATTAATAATAACCTCAAAACTAAGATCGTAAATGTCCAAAATGAAATTACTTTATGTTATAACATCAGTTATAAATAGGCCTAATAAAGGTTAAAAGAACCAGCAATGCTCAGGTCTACATTTTAATAAAAACCTAGCCTAAAATTTAGAAAAAGAAATAATTGCTTCAAAGTTTAAAATCAGCTGTTAATGTTAATTGGAAACGTAAGTTGGATGGTAAGTTGGATCGTGAGTGGTGTCCAACTCGGTCGTCCTACAAACCGGACCGTGTATGCCTAGCTTTACATAAAAACAAAGGAAAAGTCAATTTAAAAGTTTAACTGTAATATAGGCTAATTACATCTTTTGTTACATATTATGAATAAACAGCTGATTTGGATCAAAAACTTAACACAATTTTATGTTTGGCCTATACTGAACTAACACAAATGTTTCTTGAAAGTATTTAGATTTATTACCATAGCAACCAAATTAACAAATTCTAGGCCTACATTTTTTTATTTGCTCAGTGTTCCCAAGTAGCACACATCGTTGGCCCAACGTTGGGGAATTGTCGGCACCGTTGGGGAATGGTGGGTTGGGGTGCCAACATATTGCCAACAGAGGCCCAACCGATAATTCCTTCTGTTGGGCCAACAATGAAATTTTCTGTTGGGCCAATGTTGGGAGTTAGTCTGTATAAAATTATCTTTATTAATTCCTTATTATATTAATATTTACGTGTAATAAACATTATTTAAAAATAGGTTATATTGTTAGATTAAGTGATATAAAGTTATTAATACAGTTCATGATTTTATAACATTTAGCGTGTATCGGTGACATCGCGAATCCGCCATTATTCTATCCGCCATTACAAAAAATCCATTGTTCATCCTCATTTCCTCAAGGTTCTAGTTTTGCATTTGCAGCAAGCAGCCAAGCATCATTGTGACTTCAGTGACTTGTGTGTTCATTAAGTCTGTGTCATTTGGCATTTTCAAATGAAAATGATTTGTTTTCTTAAAAACTTTATCACCATTGTGTGTTCTAAGTCTGTGTCCTTTGTGCCTTGTGAAGTGGAAGTGATTGATTTTTTTCTTTGCAAGTAAGTACAGCACTTATATACTTTTAGATTAGTAAAAAAATACTAACAGGGGTTAGTTCTTGTCTTGTTTTAAAATAAATAATTGTTCACAATTAATTATAACATGTGATTTCAGTTTTATTTTTTAAAGTGGTAGGTTACTTGTTGTACACTACCTAGGCCTACTGGTAAATTAACTTTTAGGTTAAACTAAGTGATTTTTAATATTTGGTAGACTAGCTTAAAGGTCTATAAGGTAAAATATTAATTATAAAAAGATTTTACAAGCTGGACTAGGTAGTATGTATAAGAATAATTACATAATTTACAGTTTGCTATTTGCCAAAGTAGGCTAATTAATGTTTATAGGCCTAGCCTACTTGGGGGAATAATAATGCATCGTTTCTATTGTTTATAAGATAAACAAGTTATTGAGATTAAAATTAATAAAACAAATAGCCTACACTCAAAAAAATACGGGCGAAGTTTACTATTCGACCCTAGGCTAACCTATGGCAACAGAAATGCATGAATAATAAAAAAAAACCTAAAAGGTTCTAACCTATAGTAGGCCTATTTAGTCACAGTATGTTTACCTGTATTCAACATTTAACAGTATAGGCTAGAATGTAAAACAACGTCGTTGTCTGCAAAAATATTAGGCTAGGGTCGAATAGTAAACTTACGCCAAAACCTATTAGATACTTCGACAACTGCAAGCCTACTAGGTATCTTGTTAATTACATAATTAATTGGTTCTTGGTTAGGTTATGTCTAGACTTTACCCAAAGTTTAATACAGAAATTTAATTTACTACTACAAATACACAAACCTGAACTTTTTTCTTAATAAATATAGTATTTATACACTTCACTGATGCCGGGAAACCATAGGCCTTACCTATTATTAATAATTGTATTAGTGTTTTCATTTAAATGTCATAGAGCATGATTCTATACTTGTGTTTTTTGACAATCATAATTACCATCATTTAGGCTTAGGCCTAGAATTAAAACAAGACAAGATTTAGAGCTGAATCTTCAAAAAGTGTTTCAGCTATATTTTAGTTTCGATTTGGAATTATAGTTATTTTTAGGTTAAGGTTTTAAAATGGTACCTATAAGCTTATATTTTCCATTTGAGTTTTACGGTATGGTTTAAAATTTATTGAAACAGTTTAGGCCTAACCTACTTTACAGTTTAGGTACCGGTACTAATTTTAATTTTGAAGAGGGTTATAATGTAATGTATGTTTATACATTAATGTTTGTAGGTACAGTAATGTCGGCTAACATTCTCATAAGTTACTATGAATTTAAAAACTGAAATGTCCGTAAAACGACGGAGGCAAAGTTTTTGCTTGATTTAAATTCATCAAGTCTAAAAACAAGACATTGTTATTATAAATTATCAAAAATTGTTCTCCATTTAATGTGTGTTACTATTTTGTATTTTAGAATAAATATTGAAATTATTTATGAATCATAGGTGAAATATGTATATATCCCCTAAAGTATGTAGAAAAAATATTAAAATTTACAAATAATTTAAAAGAAAATTGGGTGTAAGCTTAGAGATAGTTTAAAAAATATTGTTTATTTATTTAAAATATATAGCTCAACTGATTGAAGATGCGTATTGTTGGTAGAATAAATAATCTGATATTAATGGTGAATAGTTTACAAAGACTGGGTTAGCTTCAAATTTTATGACAGTTTAGTTAGACAATAATATTTGAGTTAACTCTTCTTTAATATGCTGTCTAACTAAAATATCTTAAAATTTGAAGTTGACCCAGTGTTTGTATCTTATTACCATATTAATTACTTACACCTCTAAACTTCCATTAACAGCTGATTTCATAGCATTAATTTGTATTTCTGATTTGTAGGTTATGTTAATTTATAGGAGTAGATATAAATAAAAATAATGCTGGATCTTTAGTGTAACTTAACTCTTGTTATATCATAAACTTAAGCAATTGAACGTACACATTTAAATTAACTACGGTTTTATTAATCCTGCCATATCTTTATTAAAAAGAATGTATAGCTAATAATACACCTTTATCCATCTTTATAATATATCTAAGGGTCTCCCTCCCTAGTATATTGATATATTGTACTATCTTGTTTCCTCTGTGTTTAAAAAAATCTGTTATTTTTTCTGTTTCAGGAGAGATACGATGTGTAGATCAGTGAAAATGTGACAAGTTGAGTTGTGTAGTGATAATTAATTAGTGTTGTGAAGTGAAAAATGTAAATAAAATCGTATAATAAAGTTCTGCCAGACAATGGCACAACTTTTAGTAATAGTGCGCTTTTTTCAGTTAAATAGCCTATACAAATTAAGAAGTGAAATAATGAGTAAAGAACTACCAAAATATTGCAATGTTGTAACTATGTTTTGTAAACTGTCGTTACTTTAGTAAATTTAAGTTGTTCTAATGAAAAATAACTGTTTATAGGCCTAAGTAAATTTTCTTTATTCCCTATCACATACCAGCACCTCCCGGACCTTCTATATTACTAATCTTTCCTTCTCTTTTTCACATATTACAACCTTGTATCGTTTCTACCTTCTTTATATATTACCAACTAAAGGAACCTATCTTTCCTACGGGGAAGATTGTCAGGTATAGCTTATGTTTTAAGAGAGATGATTCGATTGTTGGGCTTTGGTTGGGACAATAATAATTGTTTATTTCTGATTGCCTTACTAAACTGGTTAATTTTACTATAAATTTACTTTTTTGTGTACTTACAGCTCTCAGTCCTTTATTTTTCTTTTTTATTCCCTGGTGACGTACGTTTCGCCTTTTCTATTCAGGCATTATCAAACGTACACTTCACTAGTACTTTACATTTGTTAATGCGCGTCAAGTTTTTAAAATGAAACACTTATACAAAACATTCACAAACAACATGT
>JAGFPH010006954.1:37556-57463 GCA_018207615.1 Philaenus spumarius | reverse complement strand
GCTAGTATTTGTCGTTTATTATTGTTTTAAGCTTATTTGAAAAATTATTTTTAACTTTTTAGTTTGATAAGCTCTAAAAGCGTGTTTTTTAGTTTTTTAAACTATATTTATTTAATTTGTAAAATCCCCCTTATTATTTGAATTTGGATATTTTTTACTTTTATTTTTATAATTTTCCATAAACTATTATTTTCTATTGTCCTATGTAAAACTAACAAATGTTAATAGTTAGATGAACTGTGAACTGCCATCCAATTATTATTTATTAATATTGGCGACTACGGTTTTGGGTTTCCCCACACAAATAAAACAATTTCACTCACTAGTGAGATCGTCGTTAATACTTTGTCACAAACACATTGTACAAAACACACAATAAAAATGTTATATAAACGCATGTTGCCTGGACGAGGATAAGCTGACTAAGCCTTTCGGGCCTTGGTGGATGAGCGTGTGCCGATTAGAGAACGGACGGCGCTTTTTTGTTCTTCATGTAAATTAAGGTATTGAACGCAATATTTTACTCAAACGACACCCTGCCACTCAACTGATATTGTTTCCCTATTTGTTTGTGGTAGCATAAACTGGATTGTTTTAAACAATAATTACCTTTTCTTAGATGCTGTCGTACAATCCTTGTTTTTTCGTCAATTTTATAACATGACGGCCGTTTCAACTATTATTTCAGTCACTATCAAATGTTTGCGTTTCGCGCACTCGGAACGTTGTTAAACATTAATTTAAACCACTACACATAATTACAAATATATACAAAAGACACTACAATGTACATTGAACACATATAAAATTACAATTTAACGTCGACGTGGAAGTCATCAGCACGTGCTACTCGCGTTGAGCTTAAACTCATAATGTTGAACGATTTTGGGACTTAAATTGCCGTAGTTGATAAGCGCTGGTGGCCGGTGAGATGCTTCCTGATATTAACTGTATTATTTTCACAACAATTTGAACTGTAACACCCATATAACACCATTTTACATAAATGTAGGATGTTTATGTTAGTAATGAAATCATTGTAGCCGTGGAGGTTAGTTATCAAGTCCACAGCGAAGTTGAACTTGGGGAGTATAGATCTAGAGTACTTTTAGGAAGGCGTTCATTGAACCTTTTTATGAATGGCCGGCCTGTTAGGTCTACATAAATACTCGGACAATCATTACAAGATAGATTCTTTAGGTCAATTCTTGTATTTTTAGCAAAATCTGGTCCTGTGTCCAGTGTAATTCTGACTATTGAGTGGGGTTCCACTTTGTTGGATGTTTAAGTGCTGATACGATGTTGGTGTGTTCAGTCATGTCGTTACTCAAGGTGTTATTAAGCATAGATCTGTATTCTGTAGTGACGTATTAATGATTTTTTCTAATTAGTATTAACTAACTGCTTTAATATTGTATTTGTTGATTGGATTCTCAATCAGGGTACTATTGTAATGTGTAACAGCACGTTAGTGGAGACAATGTGCTTGATGATATTAAGTTCGTGCTAATAGGCTAGTTGTTTAAAAGGAACAGATAAAATGCGCTGGACCAGGCTGTTGTAAGCTGCTGTTTTCTGATTTAGCAGATGGTGTGAGGTTAAATGGATGGTTTTTGGGTTTCTGGTATATTTTGTAGCAAATTTGCTTATCTTCTTTGAATACTTTTAAATCCAGGACGTTTAGTCTATTATTGGTATCAGTATATAGTTTATATGATAGTTAATTACTTTAACTTTCAAAGAAAGAGACATATAATGTTAACCTGTTCTAATCCAGGTGTTATTAACGAAAATAAAATATGGTAGCATCATTAGTGTAATAAATCATTGAAAGGTGACTTTTGATGAATAGGAAGTTTTCACAGAATGATGAAGACAAAACTGTGTTTTCTAATATATTAAAAAATATAATAATACGTTTAAAACTAATGAGTCGGAAATGCTAATGAGGTGCATTGAAATATAAATAGGGAATAGCAGTTATTATCCTTCATGAATCGCATAACCGATATTCTATAAACACCATTTGTTTTACAATCTAATCACATTCTGTTTAAATAGTACAGGATTTACATTTACATTGCTAATTCGAGTGATTATAAATGATCAAGGAATCGTTCATACATTTTTATGTATGCAGTGTTATATTTATTTATTCATGGTATAATCTTTTCATGAATATAATAAAGCGACTTATATACTGTGATTCTATTAATACAGTGTAATAGGGCAATGATTACTTGAATGTATTTAGAATAATTCAGTTTTAAGAACAGTAACCAAATAGTGTGTTGTTATTTCCCGTCATTTGAACCTTATTGGCACGTTTTACAAAATCTGGAGGATCAACCTTAGCAGGCCCGGTGTACCCAAATGAGTACATTAAATGTAAACTATTATTATAACGGCTGATGTTTGAATCTTCCGTGGGCTTCCCACAGCTGTCAGGAGTTTGTTATGTAGAGTAAACTGATTCCGTCTAGATTATTATAAGTATACATGAATTAAAATTTACCTACAGAATTTAAGATATAGCAAACCTAACCGTCAGTTTATATATATATATTATTTGGTACAGGAAAAGTAGATTTTACAGTAAGAGTTGACGCTGCCTAGGTAAAGTCGACCCTTACTGGTATTTTCAGTAAAAGTTGATTGAAAGCGAAAAGTGAAGAATGTTGATTAAAATTTACTAGTCACAGTTGACTATACCTAAGGGAAGTATTCTATTACTGCCTTGAGTTAGTAAAAGTTGACTTTTTGCAAGGAAACATTCTAATACCTAATGAAAAAGCAAACCTTTATAATACAAATAGAGATACAAAATGTGTATAATTTATTACAGCATGGGTAAGATTTGTGACATTTTGAGATGAAACGCACATCTTTCTTCTTGCGCATGTACTTCTTGGATGTGCATTTAGTGTTGCGAGAGCATTTGAAAAATCCTTGTCCACTTAAAAGTGATTGTGAAGTTGCAACTGTCCTCACGGCTATTGTTTTATCCATAGGTTTATTTATCCATCAGCTATAGTCTAACCTACCCTAAACTAACCTAATCTTAATCCTTGGTCACTATTGCACTACAACAAATAGTTGAGTAATGGCGACTGTCTGGCGGGGGTAATCAAAACAATATGCGCGCGCAGTTACATGTGGCGTTAACACCTCTGAATCAACTTTACTAAACCACAGTAGGCAAAGAGGTAACTCTTCCTAGGAAAAGTTGATCTGTTTATTTTCAATCAACTTTTATTGATACTTTGCAGCCAACTCTCCCTAACCATCTACTTTTCCTGTAATATATATTATATAAATACTATGTAAGAGCATCCCAAGCCACAGACAAGGTAACCAGTCATATTCCTTCAGCTTTGAATCGAACCAACCACCGTTTGCTTGACTTCCACCCTCCTTCCGTCTAACCACAGACATGAAAATCTAAATGGTCTCTAGCCAAAATTTAAATCCGGGATCTTGTGATCAGTAAGATGATACGTTGTTCCCTTAGCTAAGGCTTGCTCTGAAAAAACTTGATAAATTACAAACTCTTTAATTGATTTAATATCTCTACAAGTGCATGTACAAATACAAGCGTATACATCAGCAAGATATAGGAGTGGTTATAACAAGTTTGCTTGGTTACTACCTACAAATAAATCTGTATAACTATTACTAGCAAGAGGTTTATAATTACAAATAAGGGAAACATAATAATTATTAACTATTAATGTTACTACATTGTTTATCTAGCCCATTACAAATAATAAATAAATAAAGGTATCAGGTAAATGTGAATAAATGTAAATTAATTTTATTAAAAATTATTATTATTTTTTTTTTTTTTTTTTTAAATAGGTAGACCTTTTGATCGTCAACAATTTATTATTATACGTTACAAATAAAATCAGGTCTAAAAGGGTTATAGTGAAGAACATTAGAGGACAATCTAAATTAATCTTATATTGTTGTAAATATATATTATAATAAATACATTTGAAACAATGTTTTATTATTTTAAATAAGTATAAGGTAATCTAAGTTCTTCAATTATAACCCCATCTTGTGACTTAGTTGTAATTGTATGTTACGCATTTGAGAACGTATGTTTAATCTTTTTAAAAAAACACACACTCACACACACACATATATAAAAAACCTAAACATAGAGACACTCGAAATGTGCACAAAAATGGTTCTTAAATGACTCATATTAAGTAATATGTGATCTGTCTGAACCAAAAGTTTAGGTTTAGTGTAATTATTAAATGCTGAATGAAAAATGTGACATATTGGCACTAAAACATATAATAGTAAAAATTTCTTAATAAGTAAACTAAGTAGATTATATTTATCAAGTTTAAGTCTAATCCGATATCATAATTTAAGAAACAGGCGTTTTTACAATCTAATGAAATACAATACAATAATTATAAGGTAATGAAATTTAATGTAATACAATCAAATTCAATTTAATGTTATATAACAATTTAAATTGAACTAAATTTTCCTTTCTGTTACAGTATAGTGTGCTGTGTCCAAGAACCACAAAGAAATGTAGAATCAAAGTGGGAAGAATCGCCCAAAAAACGTCAGTGCAATGCCAAGTGACATGGGATATTGGAAAAGACATGTAACAACAACATTTTAACAACAAGGCGTCGCAACAATTGAATCATCTTTTTGTAAAAACTCTGAATACTTTACTCTAATCAACCGTGCTGCCTTATAAATTCCAATCTGATGACGTCATTTCCTAAAGTAGTTGTAATTTATCTTAACTTAATAATCTTTCCCAATTTTGGTGAGTTACATAATTAATTTCTTAACTTATATTTAATGATTTTAAAAGTTGTCATTACTTTCTTATTGAATAAGTGTCAGCAATATTTATATCTCACATCCTATATTGTTTATGTTTTATTAACAGTTAACTATTTATAAATATAATCGTGCTTGACGCCTGTGAAATATTATTTCTAAAAGTAAAATAAAAATACAGAACACAATTCTTACTAAAATACGTTTATTGGTCAAACGCGTTTCAACGACAAAGTCGTCATCTTCAGTGACACATGAGCTATAACTATAATTTAGTTGTAGGTCATGTTTCACTGAAGATGAAATGCGTTTGACAGATAAACTTATTTCTGTGAGCATTGTGTACTGCATTTTTATTTTACTTTTAAATTTAACTCTATTAGGTTACCTATAAATGCATATTCAGTTTGACTTGTAAAACAATATACTTGAAAGATTAAAACTTAAAAACATATCATCAAACGAAATACATTATTTATTAAAAAAAAACTGCAAAATATAAGTTAACTATAACAAATATTTTGATAATTATTATAGTTTTATTTTTTTAGCTAGTGCCTCACTGAAGATGGCAACATTGTCGTTGTAACGCATTTGATAATCTGCTTTCAAGTTTGTATTCTACTTAGTATGACGTTAGATATCCAATTAAATCAACTCCCATAAAAGCGATTGTAGTCCGTACGTACGCGAGTAACATATTATATAACAGCTGATTTCACCCATCATCTGTAATACTACACAAACCCAGTGTAGGTTGTAGTTTGGGGTTATGTTTACAACTTCAACCGTTATAATGTCTTGTGAAGTTTCTTGTGATTAAAAAAAAAGTTGTTTTAAATATTTAAATATGTTGCTATAGACTAATATATGCTATAATATACGTTATAATATTTGCTTTGAGGTTGTAAACTGTATATACATGCAACCTTTTATCATCAATATATTTGCTTGATATCATATAAACGTTTTCGATTATAAATTTCTTCACTTAGATCTTTCTGTTAAAAGACCCAAATAACTTTTTTGTTCTAAGAGTTAGCTCAAAATTACTTTGTAAACCTTTTTACTATCATATAAAGAGTCTGAATGTGTGTTTTCAAAAATTAATATAATTTTTTACCCAAGTTGTGCAGTTTTTTTTTTATTCCCCAAATATTTCATTTTTGGCACTTAGATCTGTTAGCTTTTCCACTCTTCAAATAGGCCTACGGTTTTATAATCTTTATTATTAGCGAATTTATATAGGAAAAATGAGCTATTGCAGTGGCCCTTATGGTGAGACCCAAGGTCGGGAGTAGCAAATGAGCACAGATCATGGTCCCCAGAACACGTTTTGGGGTGTCAAAAAATTCAAATATGTATATAAGTGTTCGCACTCTAGCGGCCGCATTTTAAGTCCGATTTGGTTCAAATTTGGTACACATGTTGGTTCCCTACGTCGCTCGGACGAGTTCGTTAGCCAAAAAAATTCAACAACCGGAAGTACGTTCTTTGGTCGGAAGTAAAGATTTTTACTACGAGAATGAAATTTTTTTAGAGACTTTTCTAAAAATATAAATGTAGGATGTTATTCTGCTCATTTTGTTTTTTTACGCGACCTTATAGCTCGCATGGTTCCCCCAAAATCGACCAAAACGTAAAATACCATAAAAGTACGCGGTTCGAAGCCAAGTAGCCAAACTCGCGAGGCCACTAGGCGCAAACAAATTCTACTAATATATTGCGTACACACAGACAGCTGTTCAACGCCTTCGTCAGTAGACCTATTTCTCAAATTGTTGGTTGAAACCCTAAAACATAGGCATATAAACTTAATTTTGGAAATTTGCTCAACTCACGTCAGCGGTCCAGCTGCGTGGTCGAATTATTGTACATTGTACTCATTTGCCGAGATAAAGGCCCCC
Source organism: Philaenus spumarius (assembly GCA_018207615.1). Lineage (NCBI taxonomy): Eukaryota > Metazoa > Arthropoda > Insecta > Hemiptera > Aphrophoridae > Philaenus > Philaenus spumarius. Next base: position 50,735 of record JAGFPH010006954.1, on the reverse strand, counting down.
GTCAGCATAGTTAGTTAGGCCTGGATAGGTTGTTTTATACTTTGTTTTATAAATGATGTATTTCTGATGTGTATCTAATAATTAACCAGCCTCTGATTTTTCACGGGGGCTTACTAGTGTATTAATATATATTATACGAAGATAAAGTTGACTTTAAATGTAAACCTAGTTACGTTTTATATGATGCATACTAATGTTAAAGAAATAAAAACTTGGACCGACTGTTTTGTACGATATTATTAATGTGGATCTGACAGCCAAATAAATTCTTGTTTGGAACAGAGCTTATAAGCTATCAGAAAAACGAAATTTTTAGTTACATTTTCTGAATATCGTTTAAAAGCTATGAAAGTAATGACAGCTTTAATGTATTTACCCTGACGCAATCATTCGCCCCTGTAAAACCGATATTTTATTTTCCTCCAGAATTAATACGGATACACTTTTAACATTAAATGATGTTTTCCTTGGAATGTCGGCTTCTCTGAAATTTAAGCTATGAAAATAAAATTACTTCCAAGTGAAACTGAGCAAGCGTTAGACTTTCAACATAAATCTTTACATAACTAGAGTCTAACCGTGGCTTTCCCTGTCTGGATCGATGTGCCGCATCTTATTTGTTTTAAGGAGTATATTCTCGTCTTGGAAGCTCGCCAAATCTATATCCTTTCCCTGTTTTAATACTGCATGAGAAGCTTATCGGTATTGGTCAATATAGGTTATGTTATTTAGCCATGTGTTTTCAGAGGAAATAGTATTCTTCGAACTACTGCAATTTTGCAGTAAATTACAATGTAATGTTTCCTTTAATAATTTGAAGATTTATTTGAGTGTGTATTAACCTGAGTAATATTTATATTGATTTAGTTCAAAGTTAAGTTAAAAATATATATATTGGTAATATAGTTTGAAACAATAATTAAGACACAATATATTTACTTATTATGTTTATCGCCATTCCGACTATTGTCATATATCAAATATAATTACAACTTACCGTCGTCAATAGTCAATTGTCGTATAAATTCATACGACAATTTATACGATTTTTTACGACAATTGACTATTGACGACGGTAAGTTGTAATTATATTTTACAATATATGTTTTATCTAAGAAATAAATTACACACACTGAAGGCTTGGCGACACTGCAACAAGGAGTCCGTTGACTTTATTTCGACGCAGGCTTTACATACAATATACTTAACTTTTTAAATTGTTGATTTAAAACCATTATTCCTGAAAATATAAATTTTCAACCATTGAATGGTACTAAATTGTGTAATTTTCTATTAGTACCGTTTATATATTTAACACAACAGATTATTTAATTACATTTTAAAACCAATTTGGTCAGTAGGAATGAACGTAAGAAAATAAAATTTAATTATTATGACAAACAAAAATATATAAGATTTTTGGTAAAACCTATTTAAAAAAAAAAAATATATATATATATTTATGACGACAAAATATAAAGCATATAATGATTAAACATTCAAAAACAGTTTCAGAAATATTACCACTATGCCATCTTCTAGGTTTTTGCAAATTTGCATGGATACTAACTATGCCATCAAATTATGGCCAACAACTTTTTAGTGTAAAGTAAAATTAATCTTCTATTTTTTTCTGTTGTTTCCTTGAAAAGACAGATATTATTCTCTCTTCCATTAAGTAGGGTAAAGCAGTTCTATATTTTGTATAATGCAATTTATGAAACAATACTAAAAGCCTAATGTAAAAATAAAGAATGTTATTAATTATAATTAATAATACAAATTTTCAAACTACAAAAATGTGAAATCAGCTGTTGATGATAAATAAATATTCAATATATTAAACAAAAAAATTACAAATTCAGAGGTCGGCAGTATGCATTTGAATCAAAACAAGTGAATGAATTTTACAAAAGGACATATTATTTCACATAATAGTTCACGTTAGAATTCCTAAATGATGCCACTTTAGTAAATGAACAATATAAAAGACTTTAACGTTACCTACGTAACGCTGAACGTGGTTGACAAGGGTAAGTGACACCCCCCCCCCGCATCAGCGCAGTACTTGAAATGGATTTCAGAAACGTCTAAAACTACTTTTAAACTTTTACGTGAAGAAAAGTTAAAGTAAATCATACGGAAATATAAGTTTTACATACTATGGAGAATTCGATGTATGTTTTGTTTTTGTTTTAAAATTTTTTTCTAATGGACTGATTATTTATTTTTTTACTTTTTTTGCACGTTATAAAGTCAGAACCTAAATTTGACACGTAAACTAAACGGAAAACTAAAGTTCTAGACCTATGTTTGATTTGCTTGGGGTAATAATCGTATTAAAATCACATAACTGAAACTAGGTTAGACTTCTAACATATGCCTATTCCTCCATTTTTATGTTTTATATTTATTTTAAATGTCTGTAAGATTTTCTATAACGAAAGTTGATTTATACTCTAAAAACTTCTGGGTATTATTTTCTGTTTACACAAATGACGTCAAATGTCCAAACTAAAAACCGATTTATTACTTACAAAAAGTACCATCGTTTTATAGATAGTAATAGTTGTATTAGTGCTGTTTCTTAGGTTTGTATTAGGCAACAATATACAGGTTTTTTACTTGTTGGAAGATGTTTAAATCTATAAGTTAATCAATTATTAACTTTATCTGAAAAACTTAAATTTTATTGTTTCAGCTCACGTTCTTCTTGATATGGCATTGAATATCACTGCTAAAGGTGGGTTAAAACAGAGACTAATTTAGTTATTTATTTTTTAGTAGTATACCCCAATACAAGTTATTAACATATAATTTGTTAAAATATATGGTCAGGCGCATATGTAGATAGATTTTCAAATTTCAATAATATAAAAAACGATTGATGTGTTTCACTTCCAAAAATGTTAACTAAGTTTGTTATTAAAATTGTAAAAAGTTACTACGCAATATTAACAAAGAAACCAGAAAATGAACTATCGATTACATACACAACAGCGTATAAGAAAAACAAACACGATTAACAATTAATTGAAAGTGGAACTAATGCCAATAATCTTAAACTAATCAATTCAAAACAGTAGGCCTAAATAAATAAAAACCAACTTTTCAAGTACAAAACTGTGATAAAAGTGAAGTTATAGGAAATGTGTGATCATCAATAATATTTTGTATTATTAGTTATTCAGACTCTCGTCTGACAACTAGTTTTTCCGTCAGCTGTGTGTTTGTCATATTGTGCTTTTTTTACTTTTCTGTTTCACCTCTGAGTTGTACAGTAGGAAATATATGTGAAGAAGCGGTTGGCTGTATGCGCAGAAGCAGGGACGGCCAATGCGCATGCGCTAACAGCGTGGAGATCAGCGTAACGTGTCAGTCGGTGATAAAGGTTAGTCGCGTTATCTAGTGCACTGCCTTTTCTAAAAACATTGTAGTGTTTTATTATTTTGTGGACTATAATCAACTTAATGAAATTGTTATAAATATTGTATAAATTATTTATAAATATTGTACATAACTTTTAAAAACATAGCCGTAAAATACAGACTGGGTAGTAGTGTACTCAACAGTCAAATACCCCACCCCTCCACACATAACATACCTCCTCCCTTTCACACTCACATCCCTACCTGCGCGGAAAGCTTCTTCACATATATTTCCATCTGTACTACGTAGATGTTTATGGTTAGTTGTATGATTTTAGTTTTACATTGTTTTCTTTTAATAGGCCAAGATTTCTAGGTTTATGTTCCTCTAGTTTTCAGGCACTTGTTAACCATTGGGAACATCGTGAATTGGTTTTAACATTCAGAAAATGGCAAATGTCCGAATAACTATTAATATCATTGAATATCTATCCTTAATAAATCATAAATTCAAACAAAGAGTAGTAAAATATGTAAACAAAAATAAACTGTTTGTCCATTTAAAAAAAGTAAATGAAAAAACTAAATTACATCAATTTGAAATAATTCGAACACTTATCTGGATTTTCAAAATTAAGTTGATATGTTTAGGGTTTCGTAAAACTATTTACATTGGTTGGAAAATTGGTCTACTCACAAAGGCAATGAATAGTTACCAGCGTGTACTAATGTATTAGTAGATGTTTTTGCTCCTCAGCCAGCTTCGTTCCTTTCGAAGCGGGCACATTTGCTTTGGGAGTTTATACTTTGACCTTGCGGCCGAGGGTTTGCACTGCGCTTTGCGAGTTTTCACCTCGGCATTGCACTCTCGAATCATGGACTGATTCGTTTGGTCGTATCGAACAAACTCGCTTTTTATGGCACTTTTTAAGGTACTTTTATGGTATCTTACTTTTTGATAAATTTTGGGGGGACCAGTCAGGCTATAAGGTAGTGTAAACAAAAAAAAAACTTGCAGAATATATTTATATGTTTAAATAAAATCACATAAATGTTTCATCCTGGTAAGACAAATCTCCAAAATATTTAGTTCAATTCAAAAAACGTGCTTCAAAAAAAGGTTGTTGGATTCTTTTGGCAAACGAACTTATCCAATCGACTTAGAAAAAAAACAAGTGTACCAAATTTGGACAAAATCGGACGTGAAATGAGGCCGTTAGAGTGTTAAAATGTTTAATGTTGGACACCCCAAAATGTGTCCAGGAAACCATAGTTTTTGCTTATTGACTACTCCAGACCGTATTTAACACCATACGAACCACTCCAGTAGCAGTTTAAATTCAATAATTAGTACTTGTATTATACCATTTGATGTGTTGATATTAATATTTGTAAAGGTTCGGTTAATGGAACTAATTATACCTTTGTTATTGATGTTTTCGTTACGAAATTCTGTTTGTTTATTTCAAGGAAGTTACATTTCGACTCAATCAAACTCTACGACAGTAAAAAATATGACAAGAAGAGACGTTATGGATTACACTGAAGGGGATATTGCGGCATGCAGTATGTTTGATATAGGCGATGTGGAAAAACAGGAGTTTTACTCACCCAACTATCCCAACAACTACCCCAACCATTCTGACTGCACCCGCAAACTAATAGGTAAGACCAATTTAATTTTAATAGCTTTAAGTCTGTTATTGCTTATAGCAATACATATTATTCTCGATGGATGTTTAGTTTGACCTGTTCATTCATTAGGTTGACACTAAAATGACACCTCGTACGGTTCATAAATGTTTGACTATTTACTGTGGAAACCAAAATGTTTTACCCTTTCTGAAAAAGTAAATTGAGCTTTATATCGTTGAAAGTCAATATGTATACACGAAATCCAGAAAGAAGCAGTCAAGATTGTCGATAGCCCAGTTTGATGCAATCTCTTGGCTTACAACTCGTGTTTTCCAGTTGTCATAGTACAACTCAAGTATGCAACAATACTTACAAAATATCAGCTTCACGAATAAACATTGGATCATGAATATGTTTTTCTTCCAAAATGGTAAACAATAACATATATTTTTTCAACATAGTATACAATCACGTATATTATTTTCAATATAATGACAATCGCCAATATTTTCAGTATAGTGGACAATCACTTATATTTTTTGAGTATAGTAGACAATCACCTATACATTATTTAGAATAGTTCATAGTCAATTTTTTTTTTCAATATACGTAGTAGTCTTTATGTTTTCATTATAGTAGATAATTACCTATATTTTTTCAACAGAAGACAATTAACCATATTTTTTCAATATAGTGTACAATTTCTTAATTTTTTTCAGTATAGTAGACAATTACCCATATTTTTCAATATAGTATGCAATGACCTAATTTTAAAAGTATTGTAGGAGATTACTTATTTTTTCAATATGGTAGTCAACAAACTATATGTTTCAATATGGTAGTACACAATTACCTTTATTTTTCAGTATAGTTGGCAATGGCTTATATTTATTTGTTCAGTATTGTAGGCAGTGACTTATGTTTTTCAATATATGTAACAATCAATTAATTGCCTAAATATTTTCAATATTGTTGACTTTTGCCTATATTTTTTTAAATTTATTAGAAAAAGTCTATATTTTACAAATGTTATTTGTTTTTTCCAAAAACTGTATTTTTATTCCTATATCCTAGCATTAATCTGCTATTTGGACATGTTACCAAAGGACATTGAAAGAGAACATTTACCGAAATTACATTTTATTCGTATTATTGTACTTGTAAACTTCCAAAGATTTTCTAAACTATTTCGTTATAATAATATAATTTCCAGTATTCCGCTCTGGAAATAATAAATAGTTCCTTTTGAATATTGTAAAACAATATTTTTGAAATAAAGTTTTTATTTTCCTTACCTTGTAATTCAAACTATAATTAATTTGTAACAAGAAATAAGTCAAATATAAATTTAAATAAAAATATTTCTTTGTAATACATTCTTAAAGAAGGATAAATAGCAATTTATCGCGTAAAAATTAATAGCGTCTGAACAGCCCCATCTCCAGAGTAATATAATCATAAATTAAATTCGTTGTCATCTTACCTTGTAAATCTCCATCTCATCTTTAATATTAACTTTTTACTGTGGTATCAAATACTAGGGAAAAAAGGAAGATGAAAGAAACAATTATTTTTAAAGACTTGCCTCGATAGACCATTGTTCTATTAAATTTGCAATTTACAGTTGCTATAATTCAAAGTGAAGTGTAGCCCCCCCCCCTGTTTTCCATTATTTCTCTTGTGGCTATATTTCAGCTTGACTCTTTATAAATAGAATTAAAATATAAATACTCTTACAATGGTTAAGTCCCTTGTTTGTATTTAAATCCATTGTTCTATACAATTCCTTCAATAAATAAATATTTTTTAAATAATAATTTCCTTCAATTAACAGATTATTTAAGTAAATGTGTTTAGATCAGTAACACATATTTTAATATTGCAATGTAATATTGAGTAAATGTCTGATTTTTCCTATGAGTAAAAATAAGTAAATATAAGATAAGTAAAATTTAAAGAGGTATGTGTTATGTATTAATTATTCCGCTCGAATAATTGAATCTTCATTCGATATTAAAATCATTCTCAATTTCTCGCAAAAGAAATTCTATGCATTCACATTGTGGTTATAAGTTGTAATTATTGGATTAAATTGTTTACTTTTTGTATAGAAAACAACTTTAAATTAAAGTAAAATAGGCCTAACTGTACAAAATAAATTTTGGTTATTTTTACCATACGCATTTGTCGTTTAGTGTAGATTTTTAATGAATACTCAACACACTAAGTATACATTGTAAAATGTATCGAGTTACACTTACTGCACCTTAAATAAATTATATTGTGATAAATAGGATTAGTTACTACCTTTACTAATATTATAAAGAGGTAAAATATTTTTGTTTTTTTGTTAGTATGCAGAGGTAATCTCTGGAACTACTCAACCAATTGAAAACAAAAAATTGTTTAGTAATAAAATACTGCACTATCCCTAAGTAACATAGGCTATAATTCATTTTGATAAAAACATTTTTTAGTTCAATATTTGTAAATTTAGTCGGAAAAACTCTTAGGTTAAGCCTAGATTGATGAACCGACACATATTTATTGAGTGTATTTACATTCGTTACCATAGCAACCAATTGAATAGAATAACAGATAAAACAGCTGTTTGCTCTAATATTCCCAATAATAGCTGCTTTCAAACTTTGAAGCAATTATTTGTATTTCTAACTTTTAGGATAGGTTTTATTAAAGTGTAGACCTGAGCCTTGCTGGTCCTTTTAACCTTTATTATAACTGCTGTTGTAAAATAGAGAAATGATTTGATTTGAACATTTAAAATTATTTACCATCTTAGCTTAGGGATTATTATTAACCGTACACATTTATTATAAAGAAACATAACGTGATTATGTGTATAGAAGGTTCCGACGGGGTTGGCGTGCGGAACACGCAGCGATTTCCCCTAGTAATAAATAAACCTGAACCTAAATTTCTTTCAGGCTATGAAAAATGTGCGGATTTATTTTGAATTTTTACCGATTATACCAGAACCATAATATTTTGATCATTTAGTTTCGTTTTCATTAAAACTATTAATTCAATTACAATGTATTTTCCAAATTATATGTTTTATTGTTAGTTCATATATAATATATAACTTAATTATTATTTAAAGCAGTTTATGGAATTCGTGAACTTCATTCTAAATAAAAATGTAACTATTAAATTTCACCGTTTTGTACTTGAAAAGTATTAAATATATTATGATTGGTGTATTATTGGAGAGCTTTCCGCTTTCGTAGGTCCCCAGGTGATGGTGAGACCCCCTTTCAGAGTGTCCTCAACTCTCTAGAGATCCTCCAGACGTTGTCAGGGAATGCAGCTTGTTTTTCACACAAAAGTTATACTTTTCTTCCCTTACCCGATCCTACAAGTAACTTAAGGGTGTTAAATACCACTCGAGTAAAAGCATCGACTAGAATATCGCTTGTATATATATACTTTAGTTTTTACTAATGCCGGTCTTATTAGCGAATTTCCATAGGAAAGATAAGCTATAAGTGACACTTATAGTGATACCTAAGGTCACGAGTAGTAAATGATCACCGATCATGGTATACAGAACACGTTTCATCACACGTTTGTAATAAAATGTTGCTTATATGTATGTATATATAAATGGATATATTATTTGTGTTCGCACGCTAACGGCCACATTTTACGTAAAAAAATTAATTTAAAAAAAATATTAAAACAAAATAATAATATAAAAAAAACAACCAGAAGTAATTATTACTTCTAAGGCCAGAAGTAATTATTTTCTTAGATTTTTCGTGCTAAAATGAAAGATTTTTAGGATTTTGTTTAAAAAATAAATGCATTATATTATTTTACACATTTTGTTGTTTTTTTTACACCACCTTGTAGATCGCTTGGTTCTCCAAAACAGATCAAAACGTAAACCACCAAATAATTAACGTGGGGGTATTTATAGTGGGGGCATCTTCTGACCCAAGTACGCTGCGAGCGAAGCGAAACAGTCCATAACGCGAGGCCACAAGGTAATTTTTCCTCTGAGAGTTTAACGAAGAAGCATGACAGTCGAAGCTGGAGGCTTAGGTGCAAACCAATTCTACTAATACATTTCTTATACCTGGCAGCTATACAGCGCCTTTGTGCGTCGTTAAATTTACCAAATTGTTAGTTGAAACCCTAAAACATTTAAATTTAATTTTGGAAATTTACTAAACTTTCGTTAGCGGTTCAGCTGCGTGATCGAACTATTTTTAGTTTTCACCAAACGCACACGGCATTTAAATTTGCAGAAAGATTCAATTTGTAGTTAGTATGTAACAAAATTCATCACCATGTTTTAATGCTTTCTGGTTACTGGATTGAAAATCTTGTTTATAAGCAAAATATCTTGAATAAAAATCAATAATTTAAAATTTTTATCACCCACGAATTAATTATAGTTTAGATGTTAAGGAATGATTACCTGCAAATTTTATGAGATGATCTTCAAAATTCGACAAAACTATTGCAATATTGTAACTAAGTTTTGTAAAATATCTTGAAATAGTAAATCAAAGTTGTTCTATTAGAAAAATACTGTTTATAAGTTTATTTTCTTTATTCGCTACCAGAGAGCAACACCTCCTGGACAACCTTCGAAACTAGAATTGTAGTTACTTTATTCCCTACCAGGTAGCAGCATCTCCCGGACCATCAATATTAATAATTTTTCCTATTTTCTCTATAACTATATTACCAACCAAAGAAACCTATCTTTCTAACGGGGGAATTAAGATTGTCAGGTGTAGATTATGTTTCTAAAGAGTAACTAAAGCTTGACTAGTGATCCTCAAGCTAGCTCCTACCCTCTAACTATCGAAACAATGAATTTAGTATAGTCTTTTTGTGCAAGCTATATAGCACGTTCATTTACGGTCATTGTGACGTAAATAGTATGTTCTTGCAATAGATATTTTGTCAAATAGATTCGCTTTTTGGTATATACTAATTTAACCAAAAATTAGAATTAAATTACAAGTGAAAAACATGGACCAAGACCGGGATTTGAACCCAGGACCTTTACCATTCCATGGTAACGCTCTAACGACTGAGCTAACTTGATCATTCCAGATATTGGTCGATGTTATCTCACTTGTACGGTTTTACTGCGTTTATTGAACGAATAGACTGAATACATCGCATATGCGACATTGACAGCAATTCAATACAATGGTGTTATTTATTATAAATTATTAGTGTTATCACAGAGAAGAAAAATACAGAGGAAACATCTAAGCGTACGCGAATTGGGTGTCTAGCACTCGACACTGGTATCTACATTAGTAGTTCCCAGAGTCGCCATGAGAGGGCAGCATCGTCGCTGGCCCCTCCCCTACCCCCCCTCGCCTCCTGCTGCTAGCCCCTCGTCCCCTCCAGCACCGCGCGACACTCGCCTGACTCAAGGTTGTTAATGTACTCTAACAACCTTGCGCCCGACTCCCTGGCTGTCCTCGCTGCTACAATAAGTAATTGTAAAGGAAACTTGTCACAAACATGTTCTGTATTTGATTGTCATGTAGCAATAAATGTAAAACACTTGAACAATAGTACAAAATAAGTTAAATGGATTATCAAAGTAAATCAATAAATGTTTTAATTATACTTTAATTAAAACTCTTAAATCCTTATAATAGTTGCGGGAAATGATATTAATTTTAGTACACAGGATTATAAAAGAAAATATGATGCAGTTGAACGTGTTTAATCTCTTGGTAGGAATGATAAAATGGTTTACAATTACTGTAATTCATAGACTATAAAAAATACTGTAGCCTACTCTACTTAAACATAATAATTTGGTCATTTCATAATATAAAGACGATAACAAATTACCACATTATACAATCCTAATTATCCTACATTTACTAAGTACAGTAATGCAAAAAACTAAACCTTCTTTAAAATTTTTATAAAAGGTTTTCTACTTTGAACAATAGGCTAGAATATTACAAATACACAGATAAACTTGGTAAAACTAATAAAATCTTGTAAAACAATGAGTGAATATGTGCTCTTACAATAAATCCAATGTTAATGCTATATTAAATATAAGTTTTCCATATATATACGTAACTTAAATATTAACTATTTAGAAAACTAACATAGGCTAGCATTAAAGAACAACAAATGAATAATTAACGACTAAACTCATAATATTTACATTGATTTACATATCCAAGGGTGTGCAATGTTAATAGGTACTTTTCCATTACGTTCAATTCAAAAGACCACTGATTTGAACAAACAGCATATCTTAAATAAATTTACATATCAACTGAAGTAACTAGATTTACAAATACCCTACATTTACTAAGTACAGTAATGCAAAAAAACTAACCCTTCTTTAAAAAGTAACTTATAAAAGGTTTTCTACTTTAAACAATAGGCTAGAATATTACAAATACACAGATAAGCTTCGTAAAAAACTCATAGAACCTTGTAAAACAATGAGTGAATAGGCCTATGTGCTCTTACAATAAATCCAATGTTAATGCTATATTAAATATAAGTTTTCCATATACAGGGTGTTTACTGAAAACCCTTCAGGACTTTGGGATATGATTCCTCATACAAAAAGTAAGAAAAAAGTTAATATAAACATAGGTCCGAAAACGCTTCGTTTTCCAGATATCCGCCATTTTGTTTTCTGTACAAAATAATTCATATCTAGAGAACGGTTTGACTGATTGAGTTCAAACTTGGTATGAAGTTTAACCTGACAATGATATACCTCAAGAAAATAAACGATTAAATCCAATCATGAGTTTCAAAATGGTGGCTGTTTGAAAATTACAAACCTAAATTACTCCAAAACCGTACATTTTAACGAAAAATGTCAAGACACCTTTTTTGTAGCCCTTTTGATTTCCTATCGGATGATGTAACTGTCAAAACAATCGGATGAAGGATAACAGTTAAGTTATGTGTACTAATTGGTTTGTTCAACCCGGCATCCTATACCAACACAGTAATTACTACAATATTGTATGGACATTTGTTGTCATTACCTTTTAACTTAGCTATTATCCTTCATTCGATTGTTTTGTCAGTTACACCATCCGATGGGGAATCAAAAGGGCTACAAAAAAGGTGTCTTGATATTTTTCGTTAAAATGTACGGTTTTGGAGTAATTTAGGTTTGTAATTTTCAAACAGCCACCATTTTGAAACTCATGATTGGATTTAATCGTTTATTTTCTTGAGGTATATCATTGTTAGGTTAAACTTCATACCAAGTTTGAACGCAAACAGTCAAACCGTTCTCTACATATGAATTATTTTGTACACAAAACAAAATGGCGGATATCTGGAAAACGAAGCGTTTTCGGACCTATGTTTATAGGAACATTTTTCTTACTTTTTGTATGAGTAATCATATCCCAAAGTCCTGAAGGATTTTTAGTATACACCCTGTGTTTATGTGTTTGTGTTCTACCCCCCCCCCCCCCCCATTTTTTTTTCCTTAAAACCGTTTTTTTTTAAGGGCTCCCCTACTAAAATTAGAAATACAGCTAAAAACAAATAATTGGCCCTACGGCAGAAATCACAGAAAAGGGAAATCTCATTCATATAGGCCTATGTAGAGTTGGCTCATTCTAAATTGGCTGAATTTTAATATATCGAATTCAAACTTGACATAGAAGTTAAAATATATATTTTAAAAATTTATGCTGAGTCTGAGCTTGTTATCTTGAAAATGACCTGATCTAGAGCCATTTGACTTATCAATGGGTTTCTCGATTTTAGGAGTACCAGACCCACCAACTCATTTTAAACACCTCCAGTTTAGAAAATTTTCAAAATATAAACCTAAAAGTTTTTTACAAGTTAAAAATTTAAATTCAAACAAGATAAATGAGTATAATTTTTTTTTATTATTTACTTTCAAGAGCACAAGTAACTTAAAAAAGTATAATGTTGGACCTTTTTAAATTTTGCATCAACACGCTTGAGTTGATCGGCTGCAGGTTAGTCAATCTTTTAAAATATAGTTTTTAAAATAGGTATAGCAAAAACCAATTGTGTTTGTAACTTATGTACCAATTTTTAAATCGATATGTTCAAAAATGTCGAAAATGGATTCCAACGAATCCAAAGGTGTTGTAGTTAAAACGAGATAGGTAAAACAGTAGACTATATTCAAGAGCCTTGTTTT
>JAGFPH010006954.1:9134-37456 GCA_018207615.1 Philaenus spumarius | reverse complement strand
GGTTCGTTGATAAATCTGATGGCTCTAGCTCATCAAATTTTTAAGATACCAACTTGAGTCTTGGTATATAAGTTAAAAATAAGCTTTTCACTTGCTAATTCGATATATTACAAAATGGCCAACTTAGATTTGCTATACGTATGGACGGAAATGATCGTATAAAGACACATTCATAAATAATTATGCGTTCATAAATTTGATGGCCTATTTAGTTTAAAATTATCGTAGATGTATAATTTTTGTATATTATATTTATACATATATTGTTTATGTATATTTTAAATTTCATACAAAGTGGATGATTATCTTTAGAGAAAATTGATTTTTAAGACAATTTAATCGAGACTGATTATATGCTAATACGCTGGTCTTCGAAATTGTATTATTTTGAATATAAAAAAGTTGAATTCTTAGAGAAAACGGCAGCCATTTTGAATCCGCCATGTTGAATTTTCATATTTTATATGAATCAGTTCCTCCTAAAAACCCCCAAATAACCAGTTTTCTTTTTCTTTGAGACGCATTTTTTTTTATTGGAATATATATATTTGGGCAATTTGTTAGATGATTATTATGTGTTATAAAAAAAAACATGACATCGTAAAGCTGACACTTTCCTCTTGAAAACGCCCTATTACAACTATTTATTTAATACATTATAACTGTGCAATAGTTTATAATGTACTGGGCCGCGCTTAAAGAAATAGGTCTTCAGCCGTGCGGCCGAGTAGTGCTGCTGCGAAATAATACTTGCTTAATCGATTTTTTTCCAGACAAACCATTTCTCGGACGAAAAAATACAAAAGATCTTTTTTTTTAAAAAATACTTCCGCTACACGGTGGTATTTTTATTTTTATTTATTTTCATCCTAGCTCGAAATATTAAGGAATTTCGAGAAAAAAATGTTTTTCGATTTTTTTTTTTTGACTTTGGGAAATCGAAAGACTGGTAAACTTTTTTTATATTAATCTACATACTTTAAGGTACTTATAAAAAAAATCTGCCGTATTGCAAATTACTGGTAGTTGTGACCTACACCGACTGGGCTATGTAGGCTACATTTTATTTTTAGGCCGTCTTAAATATAAATAGTAAATTAGGATTAAATTTGAGATTTATTTGAATTACTTTTGATAAACAAAACAACTTTAAACTACAATTTTATTGATATTTTACTTTGCGATTTATATGAAGTGGAGATTAAATTTGAACATGATATGTATTTACTGACTTTGTCTACAGTTTGTTAGTTATATATTTATTTTGTAGTTGTCTTCCATATAAATTGTCAACTAGGTTAAATTTGATATGTAATTACAGTACTGCGTTTAATATAGACTATACTTTTATTACTTTATTATTGACACTTTACTTTGAGATTATTTTATCATGGAGTGTCCTATAATATGAACTTTTTTTAAAATATATGTAACTATAGGTTACTGACTTTATAATCGTGATTATTTTGTGATGGAGTGTCATATAATATGAAGGCCTACTTTTTTTTAAGCACAGAGAATAATGGATCCATTTACCATTAATCTCTGTGCTTTGGCAATATTATTATGTTTCTTCTTTTGTATTATCATTTAAACATTTCATCACTTTCAATTGTTAAAGTTTTATTTTATAAATAATCTTTATTAATGGGTTATCTAACCATGTTGGTTAAAGGGTTTTTCAGAATGACAACATAACATTATTTACCTACTTAATTGTTATTATACATTTTTTTACAAACTAGATTTTGTTTATATTGCCTAAACCTAGGGTTATACATGACATTTTAATCAGCTGTTCAATAATTTATATTAATATCTAACCCATTTGTATAACCCATTTCATAAGATTTTAATAATATTCAAAAATTTCTGAGCTACCTTAGATCACAAAATGTTTGTAATAAAAAAACTGTCAAGTATTTACTTCAGTAAGTCAGTGAATAAAAATCAGGAATTAAATTATTCGATAAACATTTGTACAAAACATACTCTAATAAGTTTAAAATGTTTAAAACTTGTATCGGTTCAGTTAAAGTTGGTTCAAGAATCTTTTATTAGCTTATAACTTATTCAAAAAGTATGTCTCATTTAAAAACATAAGTTTGAATTAAATTATAATACAAATAAAACAATTTATCTTAGTAAATAGACTATTCTGTACTTAATTTCTACGGAAATTATTTCCCGTAATGAAAATAGGCTTTTTTGTTACATTTACACTTATAACAGAAGAGTAAACGTTGAATTCCCAACTAACCCAACTTGCAGTCTAAACGAGGCGGGGAAGTGGGACATTTCCCCCGCTACCATCACATCCTTCCCCGCTCGTCTCTCTCTCTCTTGCAACGTGCATTAGGACATCCTAGCGCGGCCACCGGACTAGATCGGAACTACAACTAGAGCGTACGATCCCGCCGTTTAAATGTTGCCTCTGTATATTCCTTCTCTGTGGTGTTATTACGAATTTAAAATAACAATAAATAACAAAACTGTAGGTTGCAAAATGAATTAAGATTGTTGTCAATGTCGCATATGCGAATTATTCAGTCTACTGGTTCAGTAAATGCAGTAAAACCGTATAAGTAAGATAATATCGACCAATATCTGGAGTGATCTTAGTCGGTAGAGCGTTACCATGGAATTGTAAAGGTAATGGGTTCAAATCCCGATCTTGGTTCATGTTTTTTCACTACTAATTAATTTAGTTAAATTAATCCTTACTGATGAACGTGTAAGCATTTAAATTATTAAAAATTTAAAACAATAAACACATTATAATTGTAGCCTACATTATCACAACTAATCTACCACGACCTATTAAAACTAAAACATTTTCAGCTCAACCTGGCCATCTTCTCCGCCTGGACTTTAGAGATGAATTCCACATAGAACCGAGCGAAGACTGTAGATTCGACTATTTGGAGGTACGCGACGGAGAACACGGATATTCCCATCTTATCGGCAAATACTGCGGCAAGAACTTTCCTCCCATGTTGACGTCCTCAGACAGATATCTGTGGTTGAGGTTTCGTTCTGACGAGAACATAGAGTATTCAGGGTTCCGAGCTGTTTACACGATGGTGCCTAAGCCTACTTCATGTACGTAAGTCCTTTAAACATCGTTAGCCTTAATTAGTTGTCAAGGTTAATGTGTTTGCCTTATTCTCAGCAGGTTATAATAAGCATAAAATACTAACTTAAAGTCTAAAGGGTGGTTGTCATATGATATAAAGCGTGGGGATGTGTACAACACATATTAACTATTAAAAATTTTACTAACTCTTCTACGAAATTAGAACAAAGTTTATAACAATGTAACCACTACCAACTTATACAAATGTATTACAGCAAATTTCAAATGTAAACAATTGTTTTTATAAGTTATATGTATTTATAAAACAATCAACGATATTCATAATCAACGTACTATGAAATTTAAAACCTTAAAATTCAAAACAACATATTGATTTATAAAGGATGAAAATTGTCAAAATAGGGGAATGGGGTTCTGTTTTAATAGACAAAACAGCTGATTTAAATCGAAAGCTCAGCAACCGAATACTAGATGTGACCTATACTGAACAAACACTTGTATGTTGAATGCACATTTATATTACCACTAGCTGACTCGTACGGCGTTGCCCGTGGTGGTTGGTATTTTCAGTCTTTTTAACGTAATTGTATTATTTTTAGTGTTCAGTCAGTGAGTGGTATTGGGCTTATATATATATATATATATATATATATATATATATCTTAAATAATAAAAGCACTATTTTCATAATAATAAATGATCTGAAATTATGATTTTAGTAACTTTAATCCCTCTAAACCCCTCATAAAATTTCGAAATTTTTCATACCCTTTCTTAGTTAGCACCTATGGCCCTAGAGGAAGCTACATAACAAATTTCATTTCAATCCGTTCTGTAGTTTTTGATAAATCGTGATCAGTGAGTCAGCGAGTGAGTGAGTGAGTGGTATTTCGATTACATATATATATATAGATAACAACAAATTAGAAAATTTTGAATCAGTAAATTATTTCCCACAACCGGTTTGTTTACGTTAAATTAATGAAATAAAAACAAACACACTCAAAAATTAAACGAAGTATTATTATTGTACCTATTATAATTTCATTCAAACATTTGTTTACATATTACATATACAACATACATATTAACATAACAAACTGCAAATAAAACAGCTAATTTGGATCATATACTGAACCATCAGTTTTTATTCAAAGCGTTTAGATTTATTACCACAGCAAAAAAATTTTCAAATATAGAAAAAGGTAGTTTTCTTCACAACAAACTATGTTTTAGGTTGGGTAATAATACATACAAGACAAGTGGCTTACTATATCATAATTTAAAAACCTATCAAAATTATGCCAACTTTATTTTTTACTTGGCCTATTTAATTTGAACAGTTTGAAGTACTACTTTACTGTATCCATTTTGGTTATGTGTTATAACTTGAAAATCGCCTGTCTTTTATATAAAAATAAAAAATCTCTGCCTAATCAATCGCCATTCACGTGAAAATATCATAGTATGCAATAATCTGTTTTCATTTGCTTCACCGCGAGTCATCTCAGGGGTTGTTAAGCAAAGCGAGAAGGGGGCGGAACATTATAGTAATACATTTTAAACTAATGCACTTACTTAAGCAAAATATATTATAGTTAGTAAATTTAAAATAAGTAATTTGAATATGTTATATCTATAAAATGTAACCTTGCTTAAACCTAATCTATAAAATGAAAAAATAAAAATTATTTTAAAAATAAAATTTGAAGGGAAAAAGGAAAACTTCAGAAATTTTGATTGTAAACCTATTTAAATATTTTTAACTTTACAATTTACAATTACTCGTAATTATGGACGTAATAATAATAATAATAATAATACATTTTTGTATATTATTATCGAAAACACTTTTAATGTATCCATGATTTACAGCTGTTTTTAAACCAGAACTAGAGAAATGCCGGATGGAAGTGGGTGGCAAAGAAGGTTACATCAACAGAAGTGACATCAAATCGGAGACGTCACAGAAGGCAGTGGAGTATAACAGCCCTATAGACTGTATGTGGGTCATTACTGTCGACACTGGCTGGAGGGTAGGTTTTAGTGTGTTACACATTTTAGTGCCATATAACTCTGTCTCTGCCAACAGAACACACACATTGGGGATTTTTATTATCACTAGGCCAGAAACGCGCAATTTGATTTCTTTTTGGAATGGGGCAGATTTTGACGTATACGCAGACAAAATAAAAAACCGTTGTGATTGTCATTAAAGTATTTTTTTTGTCTCCTGTTATTTTGCAGTAAGTTTAGTGGTTTTTCAGATATTTGAAAATAACAATTTTAAACAGCCTCCGTTTTTAAAATATAAAACAGAACGTTCTGGTTTTTTGTACAGTGATAAACAGTTACGCACCATATAGATATAAAGTTTGAGCTCAATATCTTTTCCAATTCCAAATTTACCAAATTGTTCGTTGAAACCCTAAAACATGTAAATTAAATTCGCCCAACTCACGTCAGTGGTTCAGCTGCGTGATCAAATTATTTTTAAATGTGTTCTTGTGAGTCTGAAGGATAATAGTTACGTTATGTGTATTAATTGGATTGTTCAACCCGGCATACTATACCAACACAGCAATATCTTATGTACATTTTCAGTAATTATCTTTAACTTAGCTAGTATTCTTCATCCGATTGTTTTTACAGTTACACCATCCGATAGTGAATCGAAAGGGCTACAAAAAAGATATCTTGGCATTTTTGGTTAAAATGTGCAGTTTTTGAGTAATTTAGCATTGGAAATTTTAAACAGCAGCCATTTTGAAACGCTTGATTGGATATAATCGATTATTTTTCCTAAGATAGATCATTGTTAGATTAAACTTCATGCCAAGGCTGAACTTAATCAATCAAACCGTTCGCTAGATACGAATTATTAAAAAAAAGCGGCCCATATCTGTTAAACGAAGCATAAAAGTTAATAGGAAATTTTCTTTATTTTCACTAGTAGAACACGTCCTGAAAGTTTCTCCGTGAGACAGTCTGTGTATGTGTTGCCATTACGTACGCAGAAATCAACTGAACATTAATGTTTTCTACTCTTATATTTGTATATCTCCTTCCATTTAGTTTTTCTCGTATTCAATTTATTTTTTGTCTACTAAACTGAAATTGAAATGAATTCCAATTTTAGAACTATGTTTATTGATTGAACTTGCAGACATTCTTAAAACAAACAGGCTTCTTTGTTTGTTTTTAAAATGAGAAGTTTACTGCCTGGGATTGTTTATGTAAACGCGGAGTTTTTACCCCTTCCACTATTGACTTGCCCAAATTATAATAGTTTGCCTTGATGTGTCTTAAGAATTCGGCCAGTCAGTTATTGTGTTGAAATAATTCAACTAAGTTGTAAGGATAACTTAATGTTTATAACTGAAAATTATTTTAATTTATTTAGGGACGGTGCGTTATCAATATTGACAAATATTTCATAATATACGAAAATAATTTCATTCCGCACCTGAACCGCTGACGTGAGTTGAGCTAGTTTCCAAAACTAAGTATATAAGTTTTAGGCTTGTACATGTACAACTAAAGAGTCGCCAGGTTGTACAAAACATATTAGTAGAATTTAATAACACCTCAGCCTCCAACACAAGCTTAAGGAGTACTTAGTTCCGTTCGCAACGGAACAAAACTAGCTTTACGAGTATGTACCTCAACCTTGAGCCTCGCATTATGTACTGCGCTTTGCAAGTGTGCATCCTGAACGTCGGTCGGCCTGGGATTAAAAGATACCCCAAGGTAAAATCCTCGCACCTTTGATTTTCATTTTGGTACTTTTATGGTATTTATGTTTTGGTCGATTTTGGGCGAACCCGGGAACCTGAAACACTAAATGTGAAAAATAATAAAATAGCCTATATTTATTTTTTTAGATAAAACCCCCAAAAAAGTATTCTAAAATTCCAAAAAAATACTTCTTAGTTGGAGCAGTGTCTAGGGACGACAATCTTGTATATATATTATTTGTTTTATGGTTGAAGTTTTACGTCACCAGAAACTAATGTGACTCTTAAAGAAAAGAAAATGAGCTAATAATAACAATAGTCCGAACACGCAGTTGTATTGCTTGAGTATACGAAATATTCAGAATTGGTTTGGATCTTAGCCTCTAGGCCCAGGACTATAGAATACAAGGGCTAGTCCACTCCTTTGATGTTGACGCTCGCTGACTGTCCCAACCTTCCTCTCGCCCCCCTCCTATGTGACGTCACTGTGGTGCCATGACGTGACGTCACTGTGATGCCATGACGTGACGTCACTGTGGTGCCATGACGTGCCGCACAAGCACGGTTCTCCTTAGCTCTCACGTGTTATTTGATATAACGTTGCAGACGATATTACTGAAACTATTAATTTGGTTTTATATTATGTAGTTGCGTTGCGGTCAAGTTACTAGCAGACCGTTTTAGAAAGGTATTTATTTATTTAATGTCGCGTAGCAGACGAGATTACTTTATGAAATGTACCAAGATTATCAAGTCTGCAGCGTTACTGAATATTCCAAGAAACACATTAACTAACAAAATACATTAAAACAAACATTTTCAGAATGATGAGATATGTAAATAATAATAAGATATAAACTTTGAGTACCGGTAATTATTGATAACTCAAAATTTGATAACAACAAATTTTAAGTACTCAGCTTCAAATTAAAATAAACATAAAAAATATTTTTTATTTAATGTAAGGGCTGCAAGCGAGATTACTATATGTTAAAAAGTTAACAAGGTCCTAAAGTAATTTCTTCTGCAGCTTGAGTTAAAATGGTAAAAAAATCTTTACTAGTAAAATGCACTAAAAATTGTCAGAATAATTAGATATAAATAAATATATAATATAAAAATAATTAGAATCAAATTCAAGCCACGATGGCCCTGGTTGTTAAGGCATCAAAGATTTATAAATCGTCATGGCAACCATCAATGGAAAAGTTCCGGGTTTAATTCCCATTGACCCCGAATAATTTTCTAAATGGTTTCTTACCAAACAGACATCATTGGCTGTGGTTCGGATTCCACGTAAAACTGTAGGTCCCGTTTTCATTAGCCTTAAGTGTAAAACAGCAAGACGTTAAAAAAAAAAAAAAAGAATCAAATTAAACTTAGAGTATTCAAATTATTGATGACAAAAGTAAAAAATAAAACGCAATTTATGTTAAACTTCTAGACTAAATTTAATTACACATTGTCAATTTAAAATAAAATAGTTCAATTCTTTAAATTCAACTATTAAAGTAAGTATTCCCTAAGGCCTAGGAAAGGAAAATTTCTATAAAGCAATTTTATAAAAAAAAACATATTTTATGTCAGCAGTAATTATTATGTCAATGTGCATATATGCATATAAGCTACTCATTATGTGTAAGTATTTATAAGTTTTATGTGTTTTATTTTATAAGTATTGCACATGTTTTATTAAAATGCAGTATGACATTAAAGTTTTAGTGGTTTATTGTAATTAATACAATTATTTTCAATAATGTGACACATTGTTCAATTTCGTATTTAGTTTTCAGAAATGTTTCGGAGAATCAAATTAAAAGTATGCTAACATTAGTAAAGTACACTACAACGGTTTATTACCCACAAATTAGTTACTTTTATTGTAACCCTTTCTTCTTACATCTTTGTTTACAGTCTACTTATTGCTTTGTGTTCTGTCAATACTAAAACTACATAAAGAAGAGGGCATCATCAAAATTGTACAACTTTGCTAAGAAATTTAAATTATTGTAGCAGAGAATACTGTCTTATGAGAGGCGGTGGGAATGGAACAGGCATTACAGCCGTGACGTCATCACAGTCACAGAAAGTTCTCCGTGGACACTTGTGTTCTATAGCCCTGACCAGAAACTGACATACACTTTCTCACAAACATATTTAAATTATTAAAGAGATTCACTGTAACTTCATAATTAATTGTATTAAAGTAGGAGAGGGTATACAGTAGCACGTTCACTGCTAAGGACGCACATATGAGATTGACACTGAACACTATGAGAAGCGGCCGACGCACAGTGCATTGCACGCTAACCCCCCTTTTTGGGAGTATTTTCAATACACAATGCATTGCGTGCTTCGCACTCCAACCCACGTATTGGGTGTATTTTCAGTACACAATGCGTTACGTGCTTCGCATGCTAACCCTCTTATTGGTAGTATTTTCAATAAAAAATGCATTGCGTGCTTCTCACGCCAACACCCATTTTGGGAGTATTTAAAATACACAGTGCATTGAGTGCTTCCCACGTTAATTTTAAGCCTATGTGCTATGGATGCACATGTGCGTCCGTTTTAAAATATTAGTGATTAGTACGTAAAAATTAAAAAAAAAATAAAGTAATTTCTACTCATTTTGGCTATAAATATAAAAAATTAAAAGATCAGCTCCTAGCACAGAAAATACGAAATTGGCGTAGCAGTGAACGTGTTAAGTAGGAGAGTAACTAATAAATATTTATACAAAGCTAGAGAGAAAATTATTCCAACGATTTCGAACAAATTTACACCAAGCATGTCAATTGGGGCTGTATAGATGCACGAAAAAAAAGTTTTGAATTTTTTGGAAAACAACACCCTTTTTGGACAAAAATACCCAAAAAATCAGTTATTATTATTACTAGCTAAACGAGAATTTTTAGAAAGATGCGAATTTTTGCATATGGTAGGGTACATTTAGGGCTACAAATAAGACAAATTTTATCGTCAAATAAGACAAAATCGTTTCAACAGTTTTTTTTATAAAAAATAATAACTGATTTTTTGGGTTTTTTTGGGCAAAATGGGGTTGTTTTTCAAAATTCTTCAAAACTTTTTTTCGTGCATTTATACATTCCTAATTGTCATTTTTGGAGCAAATTTGTTCCAAATCGATCAAATAGTTTTTTCTCTCTAGCTTTGAATACAAACAGACATTCAGACAGACAGACATACATACATACAGACATACACACAGACAGACATTTTCAGGGGGTCCCAAAACGGATATTTCCACAAAAATCTCAACATTGATTTTTTTTTGCGATCACTGTACTTTCTCTGTACTATAGTATATTGAGAAAGTAAAAGTATAAAACTCATTAATTCATTTTTATAAATTATTGAAAAAAGCAAGCATACAAAATGCAGATAAAATTTATGTATTCGCTGAAATATACTTATCATATGTATAACTAGTTTATATAAAACCTGAACTTCAGAAATTACAAGCTGAAATGTTCTTCTATGTTTCAGATTCATCTCCAGTTCTTGAAGTTTAGTCTGGACCGACCGAACGACTGCGACAGTAACTTTATCGACGTGTTCCCGGAGAAAACTGACTTACCGTCGCGACTACACAACTTCTGTGGATCGATAGCGGAAATGGTCGCATCTAAACGCAATATACTACACGTCCGTTTCATGGCGGAGCCCAAAGCTATAAATTCCACATTCTCCATTTTATACACTGCCTTTAGAGATAAACCAAAAGACGAGCGTAAGTATTTTAAATGTTTGCGTTGCTTGCTTTTTGTTGACACCGTCATAAATACAAGATGTCTGAGTTTAAGTTTTTAATCGTAATCAAATGTATTTCATTTGTTTTATAAATTAAACGCAAGCTCAGTTTTATATAAGGATTTAAATTTGCTCGTAGGAGGTATTATTATACATATTTATAATAGAAAATTTGTTCAACACAAAAATCACTTTGTGTGGTAGGCTTTACTTGTTTAAATATCGAATTATTACAAGTTATTATTATTGTATTATAATTGCTGTTATTATAATTACTATCGTGTTTGCGGTTCAACTGCAACCATAATTTTATTACTATTGTAAGGTTATTTAATTTTATGGTGTTTTCACCAAGTAAGATTACTCATCCTTTTTTTCATTATTTTGAATTATAATATTGAGTTTTGAGGCTCTACCAGATCCGATTTACCAATCAAATTTTAGCTTGGAATGTGATGTACTTCTAAGAACTAGGTAGAAATAAGTACAGAGACGTTTTCACAAAATTTTGAATATATTCTGAAAATTTCTCAAAACAGTTCCTACAATAATTATTCTTAAAATTTTTTGAATACATCTACAGCTAGTACATTTAATTTGTACTCCAATTATAGTTTCAAAATGTTATAAAATAATTTACTATGAAAGTTTACATCCGTCTAAGAAGGGCTGTGCGAGTTTTTTAATCTTAAAAAATAAATTGGTTTAGTTTAATAATTTAATCTAGATTTTTCCTTATTACCAGTACATAATAAAGTAATTAATTTAAGTCCAGACACCTCTTATTTAAATGCATTGTTATTGGAATTAATTACTCTCATACCAAATTGATATTACAAAATGTATTATATTATTAATCGATTTATTCGAAAGATATTAAGTTTGATAGGTGACTGATTGCAATTACTTATGAGGTGTTTTGGAACCCTCTCTTTAAGTTAATCTTAATAATCCAGTCACAATATGAAATGTTCATATTTTATTTTAATGTTACTTATGACGTGATTTACTCTGGATATAATTTGTTTGCTTTCTTTCTAACCTCGAGATCTGTCTTACCATCAAATACATTCTACAGCTACTTACATAATTTTTGTTTCACTCTCACTCTCATAAACTTTGCACTTTTATTTCGATGAATGTTAACACTCCACTTATTGATTTTTATTTATTTTCACTGTACTTTAACTCTTTGACGTTTTTGATTTATTAATTTGATGATTTTTATATTTTAAATTATGATTTTAATTCGCTTATGATTTAATGGCTAGATGATTTTTTTTATACTGAATTAAAATATTGAAACTTTAAAATAGGTAATTTTTGTAAAGTTGTCGTCTAGATGTTACTCCCTTGGCAGTTTTTTTTATGAAAGTCATCGCGTCTTCTTTAAGAGTTTTTCAATACACTATTTCACGCACTTTAATTCTCATTACATTACTCACAAAGCTAGTCTGTCCTGTTTCTATAGAATTCATTTATTATGCCCTTTTGTTTAGTTTTATTTAAATTCTAAACTATTTATTTTGTTGTTGCTGATGTTAAAGTCATTGGAGTATTGTGTTTCAAGTATTGGTGTTTACTTAACAATACTTAAACTACGCAAACTCATAAAAAATATTGCATACAATTGAGTTCAATGTTTTAATTTTAAAATCCAATTTTGTTTAAATTATTTAGAAAGTATTTTATTTATATTTTATTAAAATATAAAGTATAAACTATTTTATAATCGACTCATTATGTGTGGCTCTTTCCATCCCCAATTTCGTATTGTCAAAGTACATATTTGTTAAATACCAAGTTTATAGGAGCTGTTCTTATTCTTTCAGTGATTCAGTCTAAGTTTATAACTCATGGTAAACGTGTACCTTTTGAAATTACTATGAAGACAAAAATTTAGTTCAAGACTTAAGTAAAACAATAGTTTAAGTTTTGTAAGATTTGTGTTGCTTATATTACTTTCGATGGATTAAGCAATAAACAAAACGATTCAATGTTATTTTAAAATCAATTACCTCTAATTGTTGGGGCTCACGCCACCTTAAACTATGCAGGAGAAGTTTGGCTTCGTTGGTATTTGAGCAATTCTTTGATAAGAGTAAAATAATCTTTTAAAAATTTAAAATACAAATCATTTTTAAGTATTACATCAACTTTTAATTTAAATATCATAAATATCAATTTTAAATGTAAAAATAAACATCTGATTAGTCTACCAACTGTTAATATTTTTTATCAGCAAAGCTTTGCTCTGGTTGTTTCAATAAATAAATTAAAATCTTTGTACTTATAGGCCTACATTTTTCCTAAGGCTTGTACGTAATAAATGGGCCGAGAGTGGGCAGTTTCAAGTAATGTTCAAGTAACGGCACCAATTAATTATGTGGATCACGTTGTAATATACATTTACAAATATATTGTTCTAAAATAATATATAAATTATAACGTAAAAATATAAACTACCTACAATCTTTCGAAGTCCTCTTGCCATAATAATAATGCCTTAATATCGTATTATTAAAAGTTATTATTATTATTATTATTATTATACTACTATAGTTAGTTGCTATTATAATCACTATCTTCTTTGATCTTAACTCCAACTGTATAATTACTATGCAAGCCTAAAAAATATGGAATAATGAGACAATTGATTCGATGTTTTAATTTTAATGAGTTAATTGTAGTTTTGTCTCAATAATTATTAATTTTTATAATTGATCAACTTTTTAAAATTTTATTTCTTCATATTTTGTTTTTAATTTATATTTAACTTGTATACTTAGAATCTTTAATATTCTTATAATAGATACAGTATTTTAAATACTTTAAGTCTTTTTATGTGCTTATCTTTATGCATTACTATTCTCCCAAAGAATTTATTTAGTTATGAGCTAAAGTTTTTTTTGGAAATTCTCTGCAATGTATACCTTAGCAGGAAATGGATGTCTGTAAAGTAAGGATATTTTTCTCACAGTAGAATTTGTGGTTAGAGTTATCTATACACTTCCATATTTGGGAATTTATTTAAACTAAAATAAGTAAATTTTATAACTATTTACACGTTACTAATTTCCATTTTGAAAATAATCTAAGTTAAATGCAATTTCATTTAACAATAGTATGCGTATGTTATTTTAATGAAATGGTTTTTCAAATATGTGGCATACATTTATTTAGAAAATTACACAGTCTACACATAACATTTTCTTTTGTATATTGGTTATTGATATTTTTAAACCTACACAAGAAAAAAGTGACTCTCTATAAAGTTTGCAATTTACTTTTTGTTGTTAAAAATTCAACCTACATACAAATCAGTACTACACGTTCAGTTATTACGTTACATTTGTTAGATAATACAAAAAGTTTAATAAAGTAAAGCAAATTTAAATATGGTTTTTTCCTGTAATAAAACTTAGTTAATAATTAAATGCATTACATTTTCCTCCCAATTACACTGATGAACATATTAGCTGCAAACTTCAAAAAGCAACATTCCATAAATAGCGGCACTACTTCAATTAATTTCACAAAACATTGCTGTGAATTTAGCTCTTGGGTAAAAAAGTTACTTTGTCCGCTTTGCAAATAGAATTTAACAGTTAAGTGGTAGTTGTTTGATATTTAGTTCACTTTGAGTGTGTAGTTTACTATGGTTTAACAGAATGATGTTAAATTAAACCATGTATAAACATTGCTCTTGTTCACACACCCAATACTATTAGATTATTCAAGCAGTTATTTTTTCTTTTAATATGACTCTATAAAGCGTAATACGTGTCTAATAGTATTAGGTAATTTTAATGGTAAATTAGAATTTTATTTGACAGGCTGTTTAAATAAACGTAACAAATTTAATTCCTCCTCAATAAACATAATTACAAATGATTTAAATTTGACAAAAATATTTAGCTAAGGGCCTATGTATAATTAATATTATTTATAAAAAATATAATATATGTTTGATTTATCATATTTATCTTTAAAGCAACTTATTAAGTACTAATGATTATGTATTAACTATGGCTATTTTTAACTACCTAAAGGAGTCACTTCGCCCAAATATTAAACATGTCAACGTAGAAAACGTTCTTCTAGTTCGTAAGATGTATTGCAGAACGTGATTTTCTGCATATTTTTTTATTTATTAACATGTATTCTTAGGCCTATATAAAATTTTCATTTTGCCAATTCGTTTACAAAATGGTCACAATAAATCTTTTACAGAAACAAACTCATATTTTTACAATATATCTTTTATTTATATTTGCAACTTGTTAGTTTAATAAATAATGATAAAATATTTAAGTGATATCTTAACTCTCGTTTTAAGGCCCTGGAACTGCTGAAAAATAAAATGTTTGGAAAACAATCAAAATATAAAAACACAAAAAAATAAAAACTTTCTACTTGTTACTCATATTCATCTGAATGGTAATTTAATACTTACTCCTTAAAATGGTCTTCCAATCATGTTTTGATATTTTAACCGCACGTCGAATTTAGTCAACAACTCCTGTTCACATTTTTCACCCTTTGCGATTCCTTACCCTTTTGGCTACTGCATTCTACTGATTATATGTTTTCCCGGTGTAGATTTGCATCTCAAAAAAAGTTAACACTTATCAATGCTCCTATCATTAAAACAAGAAACTGCTTCATGCATACTAAATTTTAATGTATTCAAAATTGCAAAGATTTGTTTGGGGCGCAATTTTATTCTAGATTACGCTGTTTAGGGACGCACGACCAATTTGAGTCCTTCCTGAAATAAACTTGTCTAATAACTGTTATCTAGAATACTCTTGAAATTAGTCTTTGGTAAACATTATAATGTGTTAAAGCAGATGCTAAATTGTTGGTATTTTTGTGCGATAGTAAACTGTAGGACTATTGGTTTGAATTGAAATAGTATAGGCAGCCTACAGCTGGTATAACCTGTTTTAATCGTCCAAGGGACAAAATAGTTTTTGTAGCACATTTATAAAATACAATACATACTAACTATACAGGGTGTATTTTTTAAACGCACCACCATTGGTATCGAATTTCTTATGGAACTTATTTTAAGGCTTGTTTGATCTTCTTTTTTGTTTTTTTTTTATACGACTAACCGTTTAAAAAATAGAGTTGTATATATTTTTTTAAACACCCTATCTGAGCGGAATATATTTTTATATGGAAACGTTTCGAACCAATGAAAAAGCTCTCAACACTAATAAAGCATTGTCTAGACAAACAAACACACTTTTTTAATCAACAAATACGGTTTTTGTAAGGTTTTAAAAACCATAATACAGAGGAATTAATTCAAAAAACTACTACAGATTTGTCACACATGAAACATGAAGTTGATAACATTTGTTCAATATCAGCTGTTCTTTCTCATTTCTGCAAACTGTTGTTTATCAAAAGCAAATATCAGCTAATTCAGAATCCAGAATCGCATATATTATTTCTCAAGACTATTTTTTTGTCGGTACGCCATAACTTCCTTAATACATAATCAAATTACATGAATGAGGCATCATTTTAAAGCTTTCCTTAACCACTACACGGGAAAAATAGACAAACAGCTTAAAATTCATGTTTTAATAACAAAAATTGATTTAAAAAACTTTTATATTATACTCTGTATGTTCCTAATGAAAGGCGCCATCTACTAACCATCTGCTTAACTAGCATGACAGCTGTTAGTTAGATTGTTTACACTGTAAGATTGTATAGGGAAAATGTTATTTATAAACCAATGTAAATAAATAAACTTAATTAACTGAATTAAATCAACGTGTTAAATCAGGTAAATGTAGGCCTACTACGAACATGCGAAATATTCGCACGGGTTAGCTAGTTCAGTTTAATCTAAAATCGTAAAAAAATATATTTTGTACCATAAAAAAATTCGAAAGTTTTCCTAAAATTTCCAATATAAAAACATTAAAAACTGTACTTTAAAATAAGAACTTGTAGCCTAATAAACAGAGGGCTTTCGAAAAACAACTTTCAAAAATGAGAATGAACAGCTGATATTGAACATTTGTTATCAACTTCATGTATGTGTGACTAATCTGTTGTTTTGTCATTTAATTCCTCTGAATTATGATTTTTATAAAATTAACAAAAACTGTATTTCATGATTTTAAAAAGTTGTTTGTTTGTCTAAACAATGATTTATTAGTGTTGAGAGCGTTTTCATTGGTTTAAAAAGTTTCCATACACAAATTTCCACTATAAAGTTTAGAAACTTTATACCACTCTAACTTTTAAATGGTTAGTCGTATAAATAATTAAAAAAAATAAATAAAAAAACGCAGCAAGATAAAAAAAAGTCGTAAAATTCTAAATCATCATAAAATATATATTGTTCCATAAGAAATTTGATAGTTGATTTACAAATATTTGAACTACAAGGAATATATATTTAAACAAGGAATGGTTATCCATTTAAAGTTTACTGTTATATTTATGGTTTACAAGATACCAATGGGTGCCAAATTTAAAAAATACATCTTGTATAAATATTTTTTTTAGGAAAGTGACCTGAAGAGTTAAGGCAGTTTTATTAGTAACCCTATGAGTAGTTTATAAATAAAAACTAACATTTAACTATCTAAGTAGCGAACATCAATTAATTTTATTTCATTAAACAGTTACAATTTGTATTTGTATATCTTAATTAATAAGAAATAACTTAAAATCAAACACACCTTGCTTAGTTTGCATATGGAAATAAATATTATGTTTTTTATCGTCACAAAATCCAAATATTTTTCATAAATGGTGACCAATACATAATAAAGTTATTAGTATTGTTTCATATTTTGTAGATTTTATTATAATTTTCCAGTTTGCAAGGATGATGAGTATGACTGTGAAGATGATACCTGCATTTCCGCAAGACTTCGTTGTAACTTTAGACCCAACTGTCGTTTCCGTTGGGACGAAGAGGATTGTAAAGTAAGCAGATTTCAAAAATAGTTCCAAGATTATTTGAAAAAGTTCCGTCGTATGTTGTAAATTTAATAGTTTTAATTTACTTACGATTCAATTACAAAACTACTGAATGTTGAAATTAATTTAATTCCAGTAGTTCAAGTAAAAATACCTAAAGAAAAGAAAATCTTGTTTTGTTCGTGGTGGGAAATATTTTACGCACTGAGTGTGGGTCTCACACAGACTTTGCACCCGGTTCTAACGTTTATAATTTAATCACTAAAACCCCTTCCGACTATTTATGGTGAAGAACGCCTGCCTGAAAAACGTTGCCTATTAAGAGTCCAAAGGATCTCCCTTAGATTTATGCGTTATGCACGAATTTCCATAAAAACGTGAGCTATTGCAAATGGTCATGATTGTTCCAACGAGCTTAAAATATTAGTGATTATTACGTAGAAAGGTTCAAAAATAAAATAAAGTAATTTCTACTTATTTAGGCTATAATATAAAAAATAAAAGGTCAGCTCCTAGCATAGGAAATACGAAATTTGCGTAGCAGTGAACGTGTTAATAGGAATTAGAAGTTATGTAATAAAACATAGCTACAAGTAAATTACTTATGTAAAGTAAATCGACTTGCATCACATGTATCTATTGGCTTCTAAGCTAAACAGCACTTCTACGAAGTATTTTTTTTTCGCCACTAGATCTCAACACATGATAGACTTACAGTTATATTCCTTGGCCACAAACATTTTAAAGTGTTGAAGAGCCATATGCTGCACTTAACTCCATTATTCAAAAAATGTCACTTGTACCCCTTTGCTTCTCAGCCCTTCATTATATAATCAATCTCCAAGATTCCTTTTCCTTCAGACACCGGTCCCACTAACATTCCGAGGTGTTTCCTTACAAAATTGGTGCATTCTATAAATTCTCGTGACGTCTAGGCATTCACTTAGCTTTGTTTCTGTCCTGAGTAGGTTTGCGTTAAAGCGTTCTGGTTCAGATTGTATTGTAACTCTACGTATTAATACGATATATACTATATACCTATACCTTGGCAATAAAGGTACAAAACTACTTTCAAATTATGAAATACTGTATATTATTATGTTTTAAATAAGTGCGTTATTTTCGTTAGTTAACTTGACAAACACAAAATAATTTTACATGTTTTGCGCCTTATAAATGTAAATGGCGCAACATTTGTCGGAACTTTGTTTGCGAGGTTTCAATCTTCCATCACATTACATTTATTAGGCAGAAGGTTGTCTATTTAAGCACCTTTAAAAATTTGGCAAGTGAAACATTGTAATTTTCCTGTTTCATAAATAAAACATTTCATGCATAGTATAAGTCTCCGACTCAATTTTAAATCTAAATTGTAATCCTAATTGTGATTTAAAAACAATGTTATTCTCAAAGGTTCTTTTATTTGAATTTATTATTTGTGTTATTTTAGGCTACTTTACCCTTATTGCGTTTGAATTTGGATTGTATGCTATACAGGATGTCCACAAACTCTCTGGTTCCAGTTTTTGGATTTGTTCCTGAATCAAAACAAACATATTACACGATATAAACAAGGGTCTAAGGAGCTTACTTTTTTGACTGTATGTTTGTGTTTTTAACAAAATAATTGATATCTAGGGAGCGGTTTGACTGATTGAGTTCAAACTTGACTTGAGGTTTAACCTAACGATGGTCCATTAAAAAAACGATTCTATCAAATAATTCGTTTCAAAATTGCGGCTGTTTGAAATTTCAAGCATAAACATAAACACCATACATTTTTGCAACAAATTTCTAGACAGCTCTTTTGTAGCCCTTTTAATTCCTTATCTAATGGTGTTACTGTCAAAACAATCGGATGAAGGGTAATAGTTGTTATGTGTAATAATTGGTTTGTTCATCCCGGCATCCTATACTAAAACAGTAAACACAACAATACTGCGGGTAGGTTTGCTGTTATTATCTTTAACTTAACTATTATATTTCATTTGACTATTTAGACAATTACAACAGCAGATAGAGAATTAGGCCTAAAGCGGCTACAAAAAAATCTCATAACATTTTTGGTTAAAACGTACGGTTTTTGGGTAATTCAAGTTTGAAATTTAAAACTCATTTTTGATTTAATAGTTTATTTTCTTAAAATAGGACATTGTTAGGTTAAACCTCATGTAAAGTTGTACCTCAATCAGCCAAAAAATTTTCTAGATATAAAATTAAAATTAAAAAAACACAAACACACAGACGAAAAATTAAGCAACGTAGACCCACTTACATTGTAAAACAAGTAAACCCCCGGCTGATTTACTTAGATACACATTAGAAATACACAATTTAAAAAACGAACTATTTACAAGCAACATTAAGGCCTACTTATCTAGGCCTACCTAAACATAACCCCAAACTATAATCTACACTTGGTTTGTTTAAGGAATACAGATGATGGGTGAAATCAGGTGTTAAACGAATAGGTAGACCTATTTCTACTTTAAATTTGTATAAACAAATGTATTGATGATAAAAGGTTGTATTTATTTATAGTTTATAACCTCAAAGCAAATATTATAACGAATATTATTAATATTATAGTATTCATTAGTTCTATAACTCATACTTAAAAAAAAATCAACTTCACAAGAAATTATAACGATTGAAGTTTTATAAACTACAAATTACAACTGTTATTCTTTAAAAATGACTGGGTTTACAGACGATGGGTGAAATCAGCTGTTATATTATATGTTATTCAAGTACGTACGTAGGTACGCTCGTACACTCGCTTTTATAGGAGTTGATATGTTGAAGACCAGAGATTTGGGGACACCATGTATAATGGTGTTGAGAAGCTTTTAAAAATGAACAAACAACCTACAAATAAACTCAGACAAATGGATTATAAATGACATTAAACACATTCAACTCATCAATCGTAATTTCAAAACTTTGTTCAAGGAAGTAATTTATAATCTGTTAAAAGTTTTTCTTAGTATATAGGTTATTACGAAATCCTATTATTGAAAAATGACCTCTAAGCCTAAATCGTTGAGTTCTTTTACAATGAGTATTATTGCAACTTTGCATACTCGTTTATATTTAAAATAAAGTTAACTCCAAATGATCGTACAAAATAATTGCTCTAGAAAATATTTTGGCCTAATATATTCTTTGCCAGATTATAGTGTAATAGAAGAAAACGCTTTGTGAAGTAAAATAAAAAATTGCAATATTTCTCGTCTAAATAATTTGTCGTCTCAGTTAAGTATATTACTATTATATTCTTTATAAAACCAAATAGATTTTATATAATCTTTCACTTTTGAATTGCTGATATGTATATTTAAAGATAAATATCTTTTTTGTGTAGTATTTGGAGACATTCTTAATTATTGCAAACACGCTACAGCTGTTTCGCCGATTACAGTCGGCTTCGTCAGGTGCAGGACACTTAAATAAAATACACTAACACAACACTGAACACATGCGAGATTAAAAACATGATATAATTTTCAGAGGCTAGCTCTTCGTTTAATGTTATACTAAAAGTACCCGGGTGTGGCCACATAATAGTTCGTCAATTTCCTGACGGATGCTTTCAGCGTATCTAAATTTAACGAACAAATAGCCTCTGAATATTTTACCATGTTTTTAACATAGTATGTGTTCAGTGTTGTGTTAGTGTATTCTGTTTAAGTATCTTGCACCTGACGAAACCGACTTTTATCGACAAAACTACTATAAAAAAAGGTTTTTAAAGTATATTAGTTTAAAATGTGTATAGTTGATAACAAACACAAATTTAACTACCGTCTAGTAATATATTTATAAAAGCAAAGGATGGTGGAAGCACTAACGTAAATTGTTAGGTTCACTTACTGCAAGCAATTAATAATATGTGTATATATACATATGCAAGGGTTCATTTATTAATCATATATTCGTACATTTAAAAATATTATAAAAGGTCACTTTCTTTAAAAACGATTTATTTACACACATTAAATTTCAGAGTGACATGAGCGCCTTGGCCAAAGTACTTGAGGATGAGCATATGATCATTATTCTAGTAATTTTCTTCCTCATACTCACTGGAATGTGTTTTACTTTTGTATACAACTGTTCAAGGAAGCTGCTAAGAGATCACCAGATTATAAAAGTGAGTAAAAATTGATTGATCGTAAAAATATCGACAATGATACTATACAAACTATGTGTTACATATTCAAAGCAAAATTTAAATATTTTATATTTAATTTTATTTAAATTACTTTTATAGGATGGGTATTACTCTTGGGTATTATTCTAGGTTTAATTCCCTAGATTAATCCAACACAGGTCTAGCCCCATTGTCTCTTCTATTTGTTCTAAATCATATATATTATTCCTCAAAGGTGTTTTATTTGTGGCAACGTCATATTTCCCTTAATTCTTCAACACAATTAATGATTCGAACAGCATTTTAAAACTTATATTCCCCGCTATTGACACAAAATATACAAATAGCTTAAAACTAA
This sequence comes from Philaenus spumarius, assembly GCA_018207615.1. Taxonomy (NCBI): domain Eukaryota; kingdom Metazoa; phylum Arthropoda; class Insecta; order Hemiptera; family Aphrophoridae; genus Philaenus; species Philaenus spumarius. The sequence continues at coordinate 15,380 of JAGFPH010006954.1, read as the reverse complement.
TGTTTTTGTTTTGAAATGTATTTCAAATACTTTCATATGACAGTTCATATGATTTCTAAAGCCGTCATCTATTAAAAATCTGTTTAACTAAAATGGCAGATGTTAGAACATAAATAAATAAATAAATAAAATAAATCAACGTAAATCGTCATAAACCAACGTAAATTAAGTAAACGTAATTAAATTTATTAAATGAACGTATATCTAATAAGTATTCCTAACTTGCGAAATATTTGCACGGATCTGCTGGTCGATTATTATCAACAACATTTATTTTATATTCTACGCATTGGCTTAAGTTTTTCACTCGATAAAAAGAGTTTATTTAGCCTATATTCAGAACCGTAGTGCATTATTTTCTTACAAACAAATGAAAGAAAATGAAAGAAAAAACAATTTAAAAAAATATATTCAATGCGTCATTTCGAACTTTATTAAAAACCAAAAAACTGTTATTAGTTTAGATTAGTATATGTGAGAAAGATTGTAGTTTTTGAATACATAGTTTTGCTTGATCAAATTATTTAAGGACATTGTTACTAACGAATTTCCATAGGAAAAATGAGCTATTGCAGTGACTCATATGGTAAAACCCGGGAGTGGTCATGAGCACCTGTAGTGGTCCCCAGATCACGTTTTGGGATTCATTAAAAATGTTTTGTATACATGCATATTGGTGTTCAAGCTCTAACCCCCGCAGTTTTGCCTATTTGGTAAAAATTTGATACACACACAGGTTCGATAAGTCGCTCAGACGAGTTCGTCAGCCAAGAAAATCTAACAACCGGTAACACGTTTTTGACCAGAAGTAAATTTAGAAAAACGTTTCTTACTCGAATGGTGTTTTTAATTTTTTTAGAAGCATTATCTAAAAAAAATTAATGAAGGAGATTATTGTGCACATTTTGTTCTTTTACGCTTTCATATAGACCGTCTGGTTTCCACAAAGTCGATCAAAACGTAAAATACCATAAAAGTACCCGGGTTCGAATCCAAGTAGGTGCAGTTTCTGATCCGATTCCTCCGGCCGGGATGCAAACCCGCGAAGCAAAGAAGCTCATAATCAGAATCTGCAAATTCGAGGTCCAATATCGCAAAACGCAGTCCATAAACCAAGGCCTCTAGGTCGAATTGTAAACTTGAAAAGTCAGTTTGTCCGGGTCCGAGAGAAATGAAGTATCGCTTTGGCACAGGTTGGAGAATGAGGTGCAAACAAATTCTACTAATATGTTTCGTACACGTGGGCAGGACCTTCGTGCTGACAAATCTCAATAAATAGTTGGTTGACACCATAAAAGGTATAAACTTAATTTTGCTCAACTCGTGTCAGTGGTTCAGTTGCGTGATCGAATTATTGTATTAGTAAGCAGTGTACGAAATTAAATAAGTAGAGGACTATTCATCCGTAAGCATTTTATATCGAATAGTTATTTACAAAACTTTTAGCTTGAGGTAGCGCGCTCATTTTTAGCACGCTCTCAAATAAAACACTGTTATGGAAACCTATAACCATAATTAACACTTGTGTTTACCTCGTACTGTTGTGGAGCTCATGAAACATATTTTGAAAGATTTAGCTCAACCTGACTTGCTAAAAAGATGTCTTCATGGAGGCACCCAAAACGCTTATGAATCTTTGAACAGCGTAATTCGGTCTAGGCTGCCTAAATCCACCTTCATTGTCAAAAATACGTTAGAATTTGGTATTTATGAGGCAATAGCTACATACAATGAGGGAAAAATTGTTAAATTTCAAATTCTGAGCAAATTAGGCATCAATCCTGGAAAGCAGTGTGTAGATAGAATCAAAAATGTCGATAAGCTACGAATCATGAAGGCAAATATTGCCGTCGAAGGATTTGAAAAGAAAAGCAAACAGAAGAGAACATTAGCAAAAATGAAGCTGTAAGATGAGATTGAAGAGCAGGAAGACCCAGACAACCCTGCTTATGTAGCTGGAATATATTAAAGGTTAATTATAGTCATTTTAGTTCATAGTAATACAGTAGAAATCCAATTATCCGGACTCCAATTATCTGGATCGCCAATTATCCGGATCAGATTTGAATAAGAACATAGTCAAACGGATGCGAGAATTGGCGGCGCGGAATCGATTTAAGGTAGCAAAACAGCTGACTCTGACTGGTATGTTAAAAAAATAATGTATTTTACTGTGATTTGGTATTGTTTGTAAATATTACGTAATGTAAACATTGTCATTGATATCGTTTTTTCATAATATATACCGTAAATGTTCTCTATTTTGTTTTGTTTACGTTTTTCTCCTAAAAACGGTCTTCTTTCGAGAAAAATCCAATTATCCGGATTTTTGATTATCCGGATCGGGTCCGGTCCCAATTAATCCGGATAATTGGAGTTCTACTGTAGTCATTTTCAACTTTGTCGCTCGTTTTCCGAAAGTTGCGATTTTTCTCACTTTATCTTGGCAACTATTAGAGATATCTTGATTTTTTTAAATTTGTTCATCTACTAAAGGAGCACATTTTAACGGTCCGACTCCCCTTAATTTTGGAAATTCGCTCAACTCATGCCAGTGGTTCAGCTCCAAGATCGAATTATTATATTAGTAAACATTGTACAAAAATAAGGACGTAGTGGAATATTCTTACATAAGCATTTTATATCGAATAGTTATTTAAAAAACTAAAAACGCTGATTACGTAGTAAATATAATAAGACAATCGTAAATAATCGTAAAATGCCTTCCATTAGAATAAAATAAAAATTTAACGAGAATATTTATGTTTTAAAAAGGCTTTGGCGTAATGGTTTATAATTATTAATTTAGGTATTTTTGAAGAGTTTCTGTGCTTATTTTGTGTTTTGAAGAATACACCCAGTTCTCGAATTTGTTTATAACTGCAAATATTTTTATTATATTTTCTTTCTTATTCTTATAGTTTCTTTTTCCTATATAATATAGTTCTTTACTCGAATTTGTAAATTGCTTTCTGAATAAAAATTTCTACAGGTTATATTGTGTACACACTTTTTGTAAATAATGTTTTTAAAGTGGTTATTATTGTTTTATAATTTTTACGTTTTACTTTCTCACTATACTATAGTATAGAGAAAGTATAGTGATCGCAAAAATCGATGTTGAGATTTTTGTGGAAATTTCCAATTTGGGACCCCCTGAGTCCAAAAAAATGTTTTTTACAAAATGTGTGTCTGTATGTATGTCTGTATGTATACAAAGCTAGAGCGAAAACTATTCAATCGATTTCAAACAAATTTGCCTCAGACATGTCAAGTAGGCCTGTATAGATGCACGAAAAAGGGTTTTAAAGATTTTTGAAAAACAACCCACTTTTTGGCAAAAAAAACCCCAAAAAATCAGTTATTATTTTTTTATAAAAAACGACTCTAACGATTTTCTTAAAATTTGGATTATTTGTAGCCTTTAATGTACCCTACCATATGAAATAAACCGCATCTTTATAAAAACTCTCGTTTAGCTAATTATAATAATAATAATAACTGATTTTTGGGGTTTTTTTGGCCATAAAAGTTTTTTTTTCAAAACCGCTTTTCGTGCATCTATACATACCTAATTGACGTGTTTGGTGCAAATTTGTTCGAAAGCGATCGAATAGTTTTTCTATAGATAATAATAATAATATTTATAAGTTAATCTCCTACTTTAATAAATCACCTCTTCTACCCTACCTACAATTATGAAGTCACAGTGAATCTGTTTAATAATTTAAATATGTTTGTGAGAAAGTATGTGCCATTTCCTGGTACCGTTTATTTTATGTAACTTCTGTTTGCACTATTATTATTATAAATTATCATAGGTTTTGTTGTATTGAATTAGTTTAATGTATGCAAGCAAATATAAATGTATCACGTCAGTTGAGGTTAAGTTGAAGAGGTGTTCTAACTTCTTTTCAATATAAAAAAGTATTATTATTTTAAAACTCCAAAGATTTTTACATCAGTGTTATAATAGTTTAATCAAGTCCTATTATTGTCATACTATCCGATACTTGGATTTAAATTATAATTTCTTTACAAATATCTACAAATTCAGATGCAAATATCCTAAAATTTTTAATATTTTACATTGCTTTTTTGCATGTAAAAAATAGTATGTTTTTGATTAAACTGCAAGTGTAGCATATTTATATTTTTTGTCCGAATAACTTACCTACTATACTTGATTGTAAAATATATAAGTTGAACTTTCACTTTTGTACTAGTCTTTAAAGCCATAAATTTTGTCTTCTTAGAACCCTAGGCGCCGTGTTATGGCAAACGTTTGTCCCGCCAAGAAAGGGAGAAGCACTCAGACTTCTAGGTTTATTGTTATATATAATAAGAGAACTAAATATAACTGTAGTGTTGTGTGTTTATATAGTCTTAAAACATGTTACGTCACAAGTGTATTTGATAATTAGGTATTTATTCCTTTCGTTTATAATTGTCGAAGTGTTAATTTACTACCCAAAAACGTTTTAATAATTATTGTTTATTTTTATTCATTATAAAACGTGTATAATTTTTTCTAATATAATCTGAAACAATCTGATGGAGAATATTGTTTAAAATATTTATTTTTATGGCTAATAATATGTAATCATTAGCAAAACAAATAACCGTTTGCTATTTGCAATACGAGCAAAAAATTATAAAATTAACTCGTTCGCTATGCTATGTTCGCTTCGGAATAACTTGTAAAGAATTATAAAATTTAACACCTAATTTAAAACAAATATTAATAATTTCAAAAAAAAAACTGTCATATTTCTGTCAATAAACGCATGAATAAGTACATTTAAATTAACGAGCGAGTCAATCGAGAACAGTTGATAAAGATAAAGTCAGAAGTAGATGAATGAAGAGCGCTCTCGCGGATCATTAACGAAGTACCAGCATACGGGAATGCATCAGCTGTTCAGAATCGTTATAAAACAAGAAAAATCACAATTAACTTTTGTAAACGGGCATAAAACGATTAATTAACGCAATTTCTATAAAGACTACATACTCCTAAAAATAATAAATATAAATACTATTCAAAAGTTTGATAGAAATAAATCAATACATGTTGTACGAACTAAGGACCGGCTAAAAATAGCCTACGTACGTAACAGCTGACAAATTGAAATATGGCAAGACCCGCAACAAAGCTGGAAAACGGAAGAAAAAAGCAAGAAAGGAGGGTAAAAAATTTGCGGAGAGAAGCCAGATCGTTAATGTTACAGACTAAAAAGGGACCCAACCAAAATAGAAAATCTTGATTAACCTGTAAGGAGAAAACCTCGATAGGAGAAAAAAAAGATATCACGAAGTTGTTGAAGATTATCTAAAGTGTGGTGAGGTATTACTAATAATATTTCAGTGTTAAATTAACCTAAAACTTGCCAGACTATAACTGAACATTTTCAAAACGAGTTTTTTTATTATTAATACTTGATTGAATATCACTGCAAACGGATACCAGCCCCGAGAATAAGACTTTTCATGTTAAATTAGCTATTATGCAGTGGGTATTTTCATTGAATTGTATTGTTACATAGTAATAAATAATCATTGATTTCTTTTGTTCTTCCTTAGTAAAATTGTTTTTCTTTCACGTTTAAAGATAAGTTAATTAGAAAAGAAAATATATGTTACAACTTTTAATTAAAAATATCAAATAAGTTATAAAGTGTTTTGTACAAGTTAAATTTCTTAAAAGTATAAAGAAACTAATATATTTTTCCTACGATTTTCTACAAACGAATCTAATAATTTACTTTAATCGCTCACCTTATCAAGTACTTGCTGACAGTGATAAGCAACATACACGAGGCGGACTAGGACGTTGACTGTGTGTAAACAAGTTGCGTATACGTTGTTATAATTTTGTCTTTTCAAACTCAACATAAAATATACATAAATCACAGATCTTAAGATGAAATCAATAAATATGTACAGAAAATCAAATGTAAAATGTTGTGATATTTGGGTTGTGTAGCTTTCCACTTCTTCTAATTATATTATTATGCAAGCTACGTGATAATTTAAATGTACTGAGACAAAGCATTTTATGAGATTTTTTAATAAAATAATGGATGAAGAAACAATTACATTAGACATATTAAGATATTATTGAAAGTAATACAAATAATGACTCCTCAATCAACTTTGCATTACAGAAATTGTATGCAATCGAAATTGCAATAAAAGATACTTACTAATAATTGTTTGTTTAGGAGCACAAGCGACAGACAAGAG
>JAGFPH010006953.1:51738-71524 GCA_018207615.1 Philaenus spumarius | reverse complement strand
GAGGCTTCGAATTTTCCTCTGTGGTGTGACACCGACCCCCTAAAACAGAAATATATCGATGAGTACCACGAAAACGAAGGCATCCGACTCGACAGTGGGAATATTTGTAAAAACGAGGGCCGCCGATCCCTCGCAAAATTAATGTTAAATTCTTTTTGGGGAAAATTTGGCCAACGCGAGAATCAGACAAAAACCGCGATCGTGAGACAACCGTCCGTCCTCTTTAAACTCATAACCAACCCCTCCGTGGACGTAAACAACATCCAAGAGGTTAACCAGGAGGTGGTTGTAGTAAGTTGGCAGTACACGGAAGACTCGTGTGAAATACTCCCTACCGTTAATGTCGTATTAGCCGCGTATACGACAGCCCAGGCCAGACTTAAATTGTACGAACACCTGGATGTCCTGGGTGACATGGTCTGTTATTACGACACTGACAGTGTCATATACCTGCTCAAGGAGGGGGGGCCGAAAAATTTCCACAGGCGACTATCTTGGACAGATGACTGACGAACTGACTGACTATGGCCCCGGTTCGTACATTTCAGAGTTTGTTTCCGGAGGTCCAAAAACCTACGGTTACAAAGTTCTGTCACCTACGACCGGGCAGACACACACGGTTTGCAAAGTTAAAGGTCTGACCCTGAACCTTCGCACCTCGGAGGCGGTGAATTTTGAGTCACTTCACCGTTTGGTCACAGATCCCGACCAAACGATTCTTACGGAGGAGAGCAGGATCCGTAGAACGAAAGATCGAAACGTTGTTACCGTGATGGAATCAAAATTATTCAAAATTACTGGTGCTAAGAGAAAGAGAGATGGTGAGCACGATACGTTGCCTTACGGCTATAAGAAAGCACGTATAAACTAAATTTTAATTGACTTGAGTTGGACCAATTTTTATAAAAAAATTTTAAAAACACAAATAAAATTAATTATTTTTTTAAATTCTACTTAATTTTTATATTTTTAAATTCTACTTAATTTTTATATTTTTAAATTCTACTTAATTTTTATATTTTTAAATTCAACTTAGCACATTTTTTTTTAAGAGAGAGAATTATATATGTTTGGCTTACTGCACCAGGTGTATGTGGCCCCCTGCGTGGGATGCTGTCTTGCTATCAACCCCGCATGGCCGAAAGTAACGGAGTTGCCAACATTCTGGTTGGGCATCACGGGAGCAGGCGGGTGTGGGGCCTGCTTCACCCCTTCGGGGGTTTACATACTCTGACAAATATAATAAAATAATCAACATAACCTTTTCTGTTCTATTATATCCTAAATTACCTACCCATCCCTTACATACCCTAACGAGTACTAGGTTGTTTAGGTTAGGTTTACATACCTTGTCCCGCATGATATCCCAGTCAGTCGAACGATGGACGTGAGACGTGCTATAGCTACGGAGCTTCACAATCCCGCGAGAAGAAATTTCAAAACTAGACGTGTGACTTTGAAAGGGTTAACAGATTTGTTCCAAGCGGATTTAGTGGAGATGATACCTTACGCTAAAGTGAACAACGGTTTCAAGTACATAATGACCGTTATAAATTGTCTTTCCAAGTTTGCTTTTGCCGTGCCTATAAAGTCGAAATCCGGGGTGGACGTAGCGGCCGCGTTGGAACCGATATTTGATAATCATAAGATGAAAAATTTCCAAACCGACCAGGGTAAGGAATTTTTCAACGCGCACGTGCAAAAATTAGTGCGAAAACACAAAATAAACCATTACTCGACTTATTCCGATAAAAAAGCGTCCATAGTGGAAAGGTTGAATCGTACATTGAAAAATCGAATGTGGCGTGAATTTACGGCCCGCGGAAATTACGAGTGGGTCGAACTATTACCGATTATAGTAAAGTCGTACAATAATACCGTACACAGTACTATAGGTATGAAACCCGCTAAAGTTTTGAAAAAGCACGAGAACATGCTTTTGGCTAAAATGGCTGGTAAACCCTCAAGAAAAAACAGCGAGCCTAAATTTAAAGTAGACGATAAAGTTAGAATTTCCAAGTATAAAAAGACATTCGCTAAAGGCTATCTACCCAACTGGACAAACGAAGTGTTTACCGTGTACGCTACGGTGCCTACGAAACCACCCACATATGTTTTGCAAGATGGTAAAGGTGAAATTTTAAAAGGTAAATTTTACGGGGAAGAGTTGCGTAAGTCGACCGTGGGCGATGTTTATCTCGTGGAAAAAGTACTGCGCGCGAAAGGTAACAAATTGCTAGTGAAATGGCAAGGGTTCGACAAAACGCACAATTCGTGGATAGATAAGAACAAACTAGTTGCGTGAGTCGGAGCACGAAAGCCTCGCGTTAAAAGAAGAAACTCTGTTAAATTTACCTTAGTATCTATTCACAATGCGTGTTGAAAGTATGTCGCACACGCTTCCGATGTCAAACTTTGACGAATACCTACCGGAAATAAATAATACCGAGAAACGTCACAGTCCGTTGCTGCCAAATACTATTAGGTGTATTGTGTGTGGTCCTTCGAATTGCGGTAAAACCAATGTAGTATTCAATTTACTGTTCGAACCGTACGGTTTGAAGTTCGCAAATATTTACGTATTTTCCAAATCTCTGCATCAGCCTAAATATAAACTTTTGGAAAATATTTTTGAAGATTCGGGTATCGGATATTTCCCTTATTCGGATAGCGATAGTGTCATTGCCCCCGACGAGGCAGAATCAGATTCCGTTATGCTGTTCGACGATATAGCTTGCGAAAAACACGATAATATACGTAGTTACTTTACCATGGGCCGTCACAAGAACATAGATTCTTTTTATTTGGGACAGACTTATTCCAGAATCCCCAAGCAGCTGATCCGCGACAACGCAAACCTTTTGGTAGTATTTAAACAAGACGAGATGAACCTAAGACACATTTTCACCGATCACGTCACGCCGGACGTATCGTTTGGAGTTTTTAAAGATATCTGTGCTCTCGCTTGGAAAGATAAACACGGGTTTGCGGTCATAGACAAAGACAGTGAGATTGTCGGCGGGCGTTATCGACTAGGATTCGATCGTTTTGTAAAAGATATATAATACGATATATCATATCAGCCCCTAACCCTACAGCAACAAGACTTTCCGCACCCAAATCCAATCTTCGTAACTAGTCGAGCTTAAGTATACCTTCATTTCGTAATATGTCGTCGTCCGAACAGGTCACCCTCGAGATAACCCGTCTTAGGGACGCTATCAAGAGGAAATACGAGCAGATGAGGTACGGAAAAGCTGATGCGGACCAATTTCTCTCGAAAAAATACAAGCCTATTATTAACGAGCTGTCAAAAATACGGGGGCTATCGGATGTAAAAACAGAGATCAAGGATGAACCGATGATCGTTGGCGAACCTCCGACAATTGCTGAAACTTTTGATACTAAAACAAAGAAAGAAGACGAACCCATTGCGGGGACTTCCCCAACTCGAGGGCCGAGTTTTATGGAAACGGAAACAGTCGCTGAAACTCTCGATTCCGTGACTGATTTATTGTCAACTCCAGAGGGGCGTAGCGAAGCCGTAAACTATGTGAACGACACGTTCAAGCATCCTCTTACACGTAGGTACATGCTTAAAATGATGACGGATAGGCCTAAGAAAAACGCTATAGATCACGTCTACGGACCGAGGATCGCAGACGAAGAGCTTATGGTAGGGGATAAAAATCTACAATTTACAGATGATGGGGAAATAACGATAGACGGTACTAACTATAAAGCAACGGTGGGATTGTACGAGTTACTATTTAAACGTTCGCCCCAAGACGGTTTGTACACGGAGGCAGACTTGACCGCTTACAAGGATATCTGTTTGAAATCCAATGCCCACAAAAGACAATACGATCCGCAGGGTCGGATCAATCGGAATCCAAAGTCGGTTAAATACAATAAAATTATAATACATTTGTTCCCACCCAAAACGTATACTGGAAAAGGGTACTCTTACTGGGACGATCCGAACGAATTGTGCGACCGATTGAGACTCTTATTAGCATCAAATGACGCAGGTCATACGGGGCACACGAACGAGATTGCGTCTATCGTGGAGGAACTACGGGGAGCTGGGCTGATAAAAGGTCTGGGAAACCAAAAAATTAGATCATTGATAAGATGAGCGTCGACAAATTCGGACGTTACTCTGAGGCATCAGCGACCCAAAAACAGGGTCCTAAAGGTGTAGGTTTTAATCTTACCGCTGAAGGAAACTACGATATTCTGAATAAACTGTTATGTAATGTTGGTCACCCCAAATTTGAAAACGATGCGGTCAACAAGTACTACGTAGATAGTATAATACCTGTAGATGGTGATAAGTGGAATTTTGGAGCTAAAAAATTAACTAATATCAAGAGTGGTACGGAAATAACGGATGCCATCAACCTTGATCAGCTCTCTAAATATAAGTCGTGGGTTGAAAACAGCGCGATTCTCAAAAGGCCTGTTGATCCTTTCCAAACATACGGTGAAGAGTTTTTCGATGTTAAACGTAAACGTATATGTAACGTAAAAACTCCAAAGGATGGGGAGGACGCTGCGACTAAAGCCTATGTGGATAACAAAATAACTAGGGACGCGATTAATTTTGAATTCTTTACAAAAAACGCATTAACTCTAACACCTGGGAAAGATACATTTAATGCTAGGTCAGCACGAATTACTTTGTTACGCGATGGAATAGGCGATTCGGACGCTGTAAACAAACGTCAACTGACCGAGTTAATTAAAGTAACGGAAGACGAATATAAACGTGAACTTGATAAGTTGGAAGTAAAAATACGTCAGGAATTTCGTAAGGAACTGGTAATGCTCTCGCACGGGATTAGGACACACTACGGTAGAGGAACAAAACCTAAACGTATAGATGAATATAATCATTGGGGCGAGGTATGGAAACACGGTACATAAATATTCTCTCGCCTTTTTAGTTTAGTTTACAAATGGCGAAGTCACGATCAACATCTGTCAGTCGCAAGCGAAGAGTTGTCAGGAAAGGACGTGGTCTCTTTTCAAGTGTATTGAGCGCTGGTGATAAAGTTTTGAATAAAGCTATAGATTTTCTTCCTATCGAGCTCCACTTACCGGGGTACAACTACTGCGGACCCGGCACGAAATTAGCCAAGAGGTTAGCGCGTGGCGATAAAGGTGTAAACCCGCTAGACGAGGCCTGTAAAGAGCACGACATAGCCTACAGCAAGTATAACGACTCGGAGAGACGTAGAGCAGCCGATACAGAGTTAGCGGGGCGGGCTTGGAGCAGGGTTAAAGCGAGTAACGCTAGCTTAGGTGAAAAAGCAGCCGCCTGGGCCGTAACGAACGCGATGAAATTGAAAACAAAAATTGGAGGTGGCAAGAGGAAAAGGAGGAGGTCTGGGAAAAAGTCAGTAGAGCAGTTGTTGAAACAACTCGAGGGTAAAGGGCTTTACTTGAAACCGTATAAGAAAAAAGGAGCTGGTAAAAGAAAGAGGAGTGGTAAAAAAAAAAAACGTCATTAGATTCAATACCAATCAGACCATTGACTAATATCGACTTGGAAAAATACGCTGCTATATTTAAAATACCGCACTTTAGGGGAGTTTACATGAGGGATACACTTCCTTTGCGACCTTTCAAAAACGAGACGGCGATCGTGAATTTGGACAGTATAAGTGGCGTGGGGACGCATTGGGTGTGTTATAGAAAACGGGGGGACAACGTCGAGTACTTTGACAGTTTTGGAAATCTAAGACCACCTTTAGAATTGACTCGATATTTTGGTCAAAACGCTTCGGTTCACTATAATTACAGACAGCATCAGACGGGCGACTCAGTCGTCTGCGGACATTTGTGCTTAAAGTTTCTATCGCGATGAGTATCGTTTTGTCTGGTAACAGTTCAACACTTTCTTGCGATTTCTTCCCGCCACTCGAACTCGACGGCGGAGAGTGGGAAATCGGCCTTATAGATCTGTCCACTTACAATTCTATTCCAAACGTAATAGACGGCGTTAATAACAAACTTAAAATCAAATTAAATGAACTGGGTTATGCGGACATTCGTATGCCGACAGGATCGTACGAAATCGAAGACATGGAAAGATATATTGTAGCCGAACTCGACCCCAAAGGAGTTACATTTTCACTGAAACCAAATAACAACACTTTGAAAGCGGAAGTTCAATGTTCACGACAAATTCATTTCGAGACCGGATCCATCGGTCAATTACTAGGTTTTAACAACAACGTATTGGAAGCTAATACGAAACACGTATCCGATTCTCAGGTCAACATTATCAGAGTGAGTGTGATCCGTGTAGAGTGCAATATAGTGGCTGGATCGTTTCAAAATGGAGTCGAGTGTCACATTATGCACGAGTTCTACCCCCAAGTTGCCCCGGGCTACAAGATTGTAGAAACGCCGTCGAATATAATATATTTACCCGTCAAAGTGAAAACTGTTCATAATGTGACAGTGAGTCTGAGGGATCAGAACGGGGAGTTGATCGATTTTAGAGGCGAGTCGGTTTCAGTGAGATTGCATTTAAGACAAAAAAATGGGGCTCGTATTTAACGAGCGCCAGTATAAGCCGGTGTTCAGTACGCATCAAGCCTCGACAGGGTTAACACAGCTCAACATTCGTTTCCTCAGATCGTTAGGATTCAAAATCGATAATGGATTTTCTAGCAATCGATAGTGCTGCCGAATACAATGACATCATCAGCGGTATGGAATACCATTCGCACCGCCCTTATGCGTCAGCCACTTATTTAAATAATGATGAAATTCGTATACCCATCAATCAACAGGACGTGATTACGGCTCCGTTTGATAGTCTACTGTATATCAAGGGCAAGTTGCTCGGGAAAACCAGTACTAATACGGATGCGTCCATAAAGTTGGTAAATAACGCGGTAGCATTTCTGTTTGACGATATACGCTATGAAATCGCTGCAAACGAAGTGGATCGAACGAGAAACGTTGGAATCTCGAGTACGATTAAGAACCTTTTGTCGTTGCGGGAAATTGAAAAGAATAAACTCGCGAATGCTGGCTGGCTGGGGGCTGGTCAAACACAGGATGGTTCGATATTTACAATCTCGGTACCGTTGAAAATGCTTATGGGTTTTTTCGAAGACTACAAGAGAATTGTGCTTAATGTAAAACAGGAACTCGTGCTTTTACGTTCATCGACCGATGTAAACGCTATAATTAGCGACGACGCTTCGAACGTGTCTCTAGAAATAACCAGCATACAGTGGAGAGTCCCCCATTTGACTGTATCGGATGCTTACAGAATGAAAATTTTGAAAATGATCGAACGCGACGCCCCAGTTCAAGTTCCGTTTAGAAGCTGGGAGATTCATGAATTTCCTACTCTCCCTCAGTCGCAGCAGATTTCTTGGACTGTGAAAACGGCTAATCAATTGGAAAAACCACGTTACGTCATTCTAGCTTTTCAGACCGAAAGGAAGAATCAAATTAAAAAAGATGCCTCCATGTTCGACCGTTGTTCGGTGGACAATGTAAAACTTTATTTGAATTCCCAATACTTCCCCTACGATAATATCCACGGGGACGTTTCGACCATGTACGAGATGTACTCTAGGTTTCAACAGTCTTACTATCAGCGCGAGTCGTCTCCGTGTATGAATATTGCTACATTCAAGGAAAAAGCCCCAATTTTTGTCATAGACTGTTCCAAACAGAACGATTCTATAAAATCTGGCCCCGTCGACGTTCGACTTGAAATAGAGGCTTCCTCCAATTTTCCCGCCAACACCACAGCCTATTGTCTCATTCTACACGATTCGCATATAGTGTACAATCTACTTTCCGGCACTGTTAAAAAGGTTGTAATTTAGGTAACCTTTCAGTCACGAACATGGAGCCCGAGAGGATGGTCGTAGGCAGTCTACCTAACGCACCGCTGGGTATTTTCTTAAAATCAGTACATTTCCTAAATCCCGAGTGCACAAAAGTCGTAGCAACAGGACTATTCCAGCATACGGGTTATAGCCTAGGATTGTTGCTTCAAGCGGGTAAAAACTATGTTTTCTTTACAGACAAAGTGTTTAACGAAATATTACTTTTGGACATAACTTCGGCTCTTGAAGGAAAGGCTACGCATTGTTTTATCCTAAGTGTCGGGAATATTCGAGTAACAACGGTGTTTGGAAAACGTTATGTTACATTCAACGACGGTCAACATTCTTTAAACTTGAACCTGTCGGAGTGGGGACTGTTTAAAGACGCTATACCTCTGATAAACCGTCGTATTCAAGAATTATTTTATTACGAGGAGGATTTGCGCGAATACATCACTAAGCGCCTGACCACAGACGAACTCGTTTCCAGTACACTCCCCGAAGCGGACAGATTGTACGACGAGGTGAAGTTGTACAAAAAACATGCAGGCAGTGGTTGAGTTTCACGGTTACCACGATAACAACTATAGGTTTATAATCAAAGAGTTTGCTATAGTCGGTGAGCATTTCTCCAATGTCGTTGTTTTCAAGCCGCCTTATACATTTGATCAACTGAATACTTGCGCTCGGAGGGCAGCCCTTTGGGTACAGAAACACTACCACCATATCGGCTGGGAGGAAGGTGACATTCCTTACGACGAAGACGTGATACGCTCGCTGTGCAAACCGTTTTCCATAGTTTTCACCAAAGGTTTGGAAAAGGCTCAGTTTTTGAGAAAGCTTGTTCCGCACGTGGGGGAAATATCTGAAGAGGTGGAAACATACTCGCACTGTACAGGGGTTAATTGTATATTACCTCAGCACTTTAAAGACGACAGTAAGTGTGCCTTAAAAAGTGCTAAATATTATTACGATTCTCTTCTTAAGTTAAAAGAACAACACGGACTGTAAACACCGAAATTATTGATGTGGCGAATGGCCAAAACATTGTATTTTTTATTTATATCCAATGTATATTGTATTCTAATAGTCGTTATTACTGTAAATACTTTAGTGTTGTAATGAGAGGGAATTATTAATAATAAACTGTATTTGTGTAACAAAGTTGTTTTAATGAGTCATTCCTATAACCATTTCTTTACCATTTTAATGTGAACAAAAAAAAAGTGTTTGAAAAAGAGTGACACGGTTTTTGTACATGTCTAGGGGTCAGTGACCGCCTTGACTCCTGGGTTAACGCTGTGTAACGAGATTTTAGTACAATGGTGTTAGAGGCTATTGCACAACATTGTGTATTGAAAACTAGCAATTAATAGCAGCCATGGTAAATATGGGGAAATAATAAAACAGAATTTAAATGTAATTTATTTCTTACAAGGTATTGACGGTAGCGCATTCTGGTAGAGAATTTTAAAAATATTAACCCGTCCGATGGTAGCGCGTTCTGGTAGAGAATCAGCGAATTCATTAGACACTACAACGGATACAATTCTGCCGACTCGGCATTCTTACACGTGTTAACATAAATTTTTGCTGATTAGCGGAATGTGTAAGTCTGTCGCGGAATAAACTGCGGATTGACTGTTAAATATATTTGAATACAAATTAATTTTTATTTGTGTTTTTTAAAAATTGATGTAAATATTAATTATATACAACATAAAGCAGGATGGTGGAAATGTAAAGGAAAACTGAAATGAGCACAACGGATATTTACAATATTATTATTATTATTATTACTATTATTATACAGTCATGTAACATTTTAAACAATCATAAACAAAATATGTGTACTTCATAATTTCTAGAACAAGGAATTGATTATCATAACATAAAATTATATTCTACGATGTCTTCGGTATTCTTTGAACTGCGGGTCACGCGCATCTGTCTGGTATAAACTGCAATCCTGTAGGCGATATAATTTTCTACTCGCACACCCATCTTATTAGGGGCCATATAGCAGCGACCGTTGTACTCGATAAAGCTTTCTGGTATCTTCGGCATGAAAGTGTCGCATCCTTCGAATTTGTTTTTGATCCAAGTAACATACAGATTCCGACAGAGATTGTGACGCAATGCTGCTTTAAATACTCTTGCGCCTCCGATCGCCCATACCGTTTCGATGTTGTTTTGGTTTTTGAGACTTTCTACAGCTTTGTTGAAAGTAGGGAATACCTTTGTATTCTTGTATTCGCAATCCCCCTCGAGGATCTTGTTCCATCCACGATAGTATTTGCTCAGTATTATATTCATCCTGGAGGGTAATGGTTTGTATTCGTCCGGTAACGATTCCCAGGTTTTACGACCCATAATAACAGCGGTCTGTTTATGCGGGTCGAACGCTTTTTTCGTAATCCTAGTAAAATAATCCGCATCGTTAACACCCCACGGTACTCGACCCCATGGTGATCGCCCCTTACTACCGATTCCATGATTGTCTTCACAAACGGTTGCTATTATATTTATATGCATGATGATCAAAGTGGTCCTACCAGTCATACAATATGAATAGTTCCGACGATTGCACGCACTAAACAAGCCTTGTAATTTGAGACCGGATGTTGAATAAGCATTGTGTAAAGATTTACATTACATTTGCTAAATATTGGAATGTCTAGTCAGCATCTATAGTTTACTGTAGTGTTTCCGTGTGCAAATAAAAGTACTTTATTACTAATCAATTAATTAAAATTTTATAAAAAACTTTATACACTTAATAAATTTCCAATTATTATATATAATTTATAAAATATTTTATTAAGAAATGGTATACTTTGCTTGTGATTTTTCTTTCTCAGATCTAATTGACGTAACCAAAATGTTAATTTAATACATACATTTTTTAATACACAGTTAAACAGGATAAGAAATAATTAGTATCACTTTGTTTAATATAACTAATTTATATTTAACTGTAGAAATCATTACATATATTAATATTATAAATACAAAATTTACATAATATCAAGAAGTTCCTCAACTTCATTATCAACAATAATGTCATTTTCCTCGGCACGCCCCACGTATTGCCCACTTCCTGATTCATAGCCATCATCATCGCTGTCATAGATCCTTACGCCGTCGTCGTCGTCGAGGAGTCTTCTGAACAGAGCCTGGTGACGTATATTGTTTAGCGCTGATATTCTCTCTATACCTCCATCACAATTTGTAGCTATGTAAATCCGCCAAACATTTTCTTCACTACACGGAAAGTTTATAACTACTTCCATTTTGACACGCAAGTCAAACCTATGAATAACAATTTTATGCCTTAAACTATTTATAGAAACGTTCAAAGTTAACTTTTGTCCACGAACTTTATATTTTGTAATTTCTAGATCCGTCACTAAAACATTTATATCACGTCCTAGTATGAAATGTAACTGTCCACTTATATGTCTTTTAAATATTACATCGTTTTCTTTCAAAGGTAAGACAAAGACGTGTCGCACCATTGTGGAGTTTAGCAGTATTTCTAACTGGTCAAACTTAGCGCGAACACTATCGGAAGAAATGTTTTAACCGTACGCTTTGAATAGCTGACTATACAATAAATAGCATCCGTTGCGAGCTCTTTTGTCGTCTTTTATTACAACTCCCGTACCGATCGTTAGCCTAAGTGCGTTTTGCAAGGATGCGGGAGAGCCTAATTTTGGCCAAAATTTTATTTCGGCTAAGTGCCCTTCGGTTGAACTCGGACAGAACCTTACGTTCGGGTTAGCTCGGATTTCCATACGTTATAACACATTTTATAAAAATAATTCGGGGTACAGCGAAGCCTAAGTTCGGTCAAGTCCTTCGTTTTGGTTCGGGTAAGACCGGTAGAAATATATTACAAGGGGTTGCGGCAACGCCTATGGTTAGTCTAAGCTTTATTTCGCCCAAGTACGAATTTCGGGGGTTGCGGGAGAGCCTTACGTTCGGTTAATTACGGTTTGCAAGTCTTTATTTTGACTAAGTCCGATTCGGGTTTACTCGGGGGCATTCGGTAGTGTTCGGGTTTATATAATGCACTTTATACTATATCCCGACATCACTATAACAATTTAAAGCTAATAATTTCTCTAAGTGACCTTCGGTCGGATTCGGGGACGATCGGTAATGTTTGGGTTGTTATAATGCAATTTATACTATATCCCAACGACACTATAACACCATGTATCTCACACAAGGTTGCTGACGGATGGTAAACTTATATACTTCACAAAACAGTACATTCTCAACGGAGTCGGCCTAGCTTAACCGCTAGCGCTGCGGACTCGGGTCATGGTGATACCCGGTTCGACTCTCGGCGACACCCAAACTTTTTTCAAAGCAAAAAATTAAATTAAATTAAATATTAATTATTACAAAACAAGATGGCTGCCAAAAAAAAAGATGGCGGCTCAAAATTCCCCAAAATCTTTAAAAATCCAAAATTCCCAAAATTTCAAAAATCCCCAAAAATCCAAAAATTCCAAAAAATGTTAGGACCCCCAAAAAAAACCCAAAATCCAAAAATGTTAGGTTAGGACCCCCAAAAAAAAAAAAAACCCAAAATCCAAAATTCCCAAAAAATGGCTTAGGTTAGGACCCAAAAAAATGGGGCGTGGCTTGGGTTAGGAACCAAAAAGACCCAAAAAATACCCAAAAAAAAGGGGGCGTGGCCCAAGGTCAATGACCTTCCCCCACTCCATTTTACGCTATACTGTCCGGGACTCTACTGACAACCAACATGTGTACCAAATGTGAACCAAATCGGACTTAAAATGCGGCCGCTAGAGTGCGAACACATATATATACATATGATTTTTAATGACACCCCAAAACGTGTTCTGGGGACCATGATCGGTGCTCATTTGCTACTCCCGACCTTGGGTCTTACCATAAGGGCCACTGCAATAGCTCATTTTTCCTATGGAAATTCCCTAATAAGCGATTAAATCCAATCATGCGTTTTAAAAATGGCGACTGTTTGGAAATTTACCAAAAATCAGTACATTTGAACAAAACATGTCAAGATTCGTTCCTATGCGAGTGGACCGAAGGAGCTCTTGAGTCGAAGCTGGAGGCATAGTTGCGTGCATTCAGCGCCTTCGTGAGTAGACCAATTTCCCAAATAGTTTGCAAAAATATAACTTTATTTAGGAAATTCGCTCAATTCACTTCAGCGCTAGAGCTGCGGGATCGAATTATTTTGTTGGTTTTACATTCACTGGAATTGTCATGCTCGCTCGTAGTCTGCCAACTCTCCACGTTACAATACAAACAACGCGTGATGGCCGCAACAGTAATTTCGTGAAACAATTAATACATAGCACAGTTTAACCATTCCGGTACATTATAATTCCTACCGGCCGGATATGATTTATCTGCGGTCGACTAAATAACGGCCGAGCGTCCATTGAATTATCTAATGTCGTGGGGGAGTGGGGGGAGGGGGTTTATATTATCTGGACATTCCAGGCCTAGTGGAGGAATGTTGTCTTTGGGATTAACAGTACAGTAATGGGTAAAGTTTGAGTGGTCGCCACAGCATGCTAACTTCGGGGTTTAAGGGATATGAGAGATAATTTATTGTCTTTGTAAAATCGTACTGTTTTTGTGGAGGGAAAATAGAAATATATGCGAGATTTTATCAAGCGATTCGATAATTGTATTTCATTAGCTGTTGTACGCGGTTCGATATTGAAATAATTCGACCACGCAGCTGGACCGCTGACGTGAGTTCAGCAAATTTCCAAAATTAAGTTTATATGCCTATGTTTTAGGGTTTCAACCAACAATTTGGGAAATAGGTCTACTCGTGAAGGCGCTGAATAGCTGCAAAATTGTTCGCACGTCATTCCGCATTTTGGGAGTATCTTCAGTACACAAAGCATTGCGTGCTTCGCACGCCAAGCGTATTGGGAGTATCTTCAATACACAATGCATTGTGTGCTTCGCTCGCCAACCCCACGGTAAAATCCACCACATGGCTTTGAACCGGGTACTTCTATGGTATTTTACGTTTTGATCGATTTTGGGGGAACCAAGCGAGATATAAGGTCGCTTAAAAAAGAAAATGTGCAGAACAACATCCTACATTTATATGTGTACAAACAACTGAAAAACAAATTCATTCTCGTAGGACAAATCTCAAAAAATAAGTACTTCCGGTCCAAAAACGTGCTTCCGATTGTTGGATTTTCTTGGCAACGCACTCGTCCAAGCGACTTAGACAAAAGTTGGCGCATGATGGCAACACTTTCGAAAACACCAATGATTTGCTGCCAACATTTCGTAGTTGACGGACGATTTTCAGTGTTGGCAACGGAAATTTTGTTTTCCACGAGTTGTCGGTAAATATCAAAGGGAATGTTGGCAACAGTTCCTCATAACGGGAAATAGTGATCACCCTCAAGGTCATTCCTATATTTTTCATCAGATTTTTACGAAATTTTGCATTCTTACGTATTTTGGGTTGCTAAAAAGAGATGTGACATAATTTTTCTAATAAAACCACATTTACTGTTTTTTTACTTTCTCCACCCTATACGTAGTATATGGAGAAAGTATTGTTTTCGTCCAAATTTTCGAATTTGAATTTTTAGTGGAACTATCTGTTTTGGTGCTCCCTGAACCTCCAAAGCATTTTTAGTGGAATTATCTGTGTTGGTGCTCCCTGAACCCAAAAAATATTTTTAGTGGAGTTATTTGTTTTGGTGCTTCCTGAACCCAAAAAAGCGGGTTTTTGATGATGTCTGTCCGTGTGTCTGTTAGGATGTGTACAGAGCTGGAGATCATACCAACGGTCCGATTTTGATGAAATTTCGTATGTAGGTTTATTTATAGAATATCTCCAGGCGTTTTTTCATTTTTCAAATTTTGGATTTTTAAGGGGTTTTACTCCCCAAAAGTTGCCAAAAAACGAGAAAAATCTAAATTTCTCAAAAACGGCTCTAATGATTTTGATAAAATTTAGCTTATTTGTAGCCCTTAATGTACACTACCATATGCAAAAAACCGCATCTTTCTAAAAAATTCTCGTTTAGGTAAGAATAATAATAATAACTGATTTTTGTGGGTTTTTGGCAAAAAAGGGGGTTGTTTTTCAAAATTTTACAAAACCCTTTTTCGTACATCTATACAGGCCTAATTGACATGTTTGGTGTAAATTTGTTCGAAATCAATCGAACAGTTTAAATAATAATAACAATATAATATAATATGGATGTGTGTTACATGAATCTAATATTTTCCATGGTAACATTTCCCTACTTTTGCAATTCTAAATAACCATCTCTTATGCTACTCTTGGGAAGGTATAAAGTTTCAACTGGGAGAATGTATGTGGCAGTTATCTGGTACCGTTTATTATTTTTGTGGTTTTTGTAAAATGGTTGTAAACAAAAATCAAGACCAAAAGACACTTTGTTGCCAATTCTTATTGCCCACACCGTTGACAACCACTGTTGGCAACATTTTGTTGCCAACTCCGGTGGAAACGCGGCTTAACGGCCGCAATTTACGTCCGGCTTGGTACACACGTTTGAGTCGCTCGAACGAGTTCGTTAATTAAAAAAAACCATTAACCGTAAGCACGTTTTTGGACCGAAAGTAACAAGTTTTTATTTTTTGCATTAGAATGAGGCTTTTTGGGGTTTTATATAAAAAATATATATAGGAGATTATTCTGCACATTTGGTTTTTTACACGTCCTTATAGCCCGTCTGTTCCCCCGAAAAACGACCAAAACGTAAAATACCATAAAAGTACTCTGATTATCATTAAAGTCCGATGCAAGCGAAGGGAATCAGTCCTTAATCTGAGGGCGCAAGGTCGAGGTGCAAACGCTCAGAACGAGTGATTCGGCTGCTAGCGAAACGAAGCAGTACGAGAACTGAGGCTGGAGGCTGAGGAACAAATTCTGCTAATATATTTCGTATACACAAGCAGCTATTCAGCGTTTTCGTGAGTATACCAATTTCCCAAATAGTTGAAACCCGTAAAAATATAAACTTAATTTTGTAAATTCACTCGACTCATTTCAGCTTTCTAACAGAAGACAGGAGACAGTGCACTGTTTGAGTTGCTCTTTCATTTGATTTACTCTTTATAATTGTAAGTTAACACGTTCACTGCTACGCAAATTTCGTATTTCCTATGCTAGGAGCTGACCTTTCATTTTTTACATTTATACCCTAAATGAGTAGAAATTACTTCATTTTTTATTTTCGAACCTTTCTACGTAATAATCACTAATATTTTAAAGCGGACGCACATGTGCGTCCATTGCACATAGGCTTAAAATTTACGTGCGAAGCACGCAATGCTCCGTGTGTTGAAAATTCTTCCAATACGGGGGTTGGCGTGCGAAGCATACAATGAATTGTGTATTGAAAATACTCCCAAGCACGCAATGCAGTGTGTATTGAAAATACCCCCAATACGGAGATTGGCGTGCGGAGCACGCAATGCATTGTGTATTGAAAATACCCCCAACACGGGGGTTGGCGTGCGAAGCACGCAATGCTCTGTGTATTGAAATACCCCTAACACGGGGGTTGGCGTGCGAAGCACGCAATGCATTGTGTATTGAAAATATTCCCAAGAACGGGGTTGGCGTGCAATGCACTGTAGCAGGCCGCTTCCCAAAGTGTTCAGTGTCAAGCTCACACGTGCGTCCTTAGGCCCGTATTACACTGTAAAATATTTTAGAAAATATCTTTTAAGAGAGTGATTCTTTTATAAAAAATGTTGGACCTGTATTACACTACGTCAAAGATCTATGTCAAAGAAGGCGCTTTTCATTTGATGAACATAATTACAGAATTGTTTATTTTGGCTTTTTTAAATTCGTTTAAATACCAAATTAAAATGGATGATGAAGAATTCTATACTTGTGCAACTACACTGAGTGCTATCACGTTATTATCACTTCTTTTGAAAGTCAAAAATTGGCTTCTAAGTCCATTTATTTTCTTTTTTATGCCTTGAACTGTACAACAAGGTTTCACGATGTTTATAGAATCTGCAATGTTTTGATAAAGTTCTTTTCTTTTGTTTCTATTTTTATACTCTGAATGTTTTGGGTTGTACAGATTTTCATGTAATTCATATTCGTAAATTAACAATTTTGTTGTATCTACAGTCCAAGTGTACTTTGTAGCCATTTCGTTATTTAGCTCAATAACTTCAACAATTCAAATTTAGTACCTATCTCATCAACTTTTATAAAAGGTAATGCCAACCTGTTCCATTTTATAAAAGAAATATATTATAAAAGATGACCTATTACACTATCAAAGATCTTTGTCAAAGAACTTTAATCTATATATAAGTTATAAAAGCGAAATATCACTCACTCACTCACTGACTCACTCATCACGATTTCTCAAAAACTACCAAACGGATTGAAATGAAATTTGGTATGTAGCTTCCTCTAGGGCCATAAGTGTTCACTAAAAAAGGGTTTTAAAAATTGGAAATTTTTGGGGGTTTGGGGGGTAAAAATGACTAAATCACGATTTCTCAAAAATTACCGAACAGATTGGAATGAAATTTGGTATGTAGCTTCCTCTAGGGCCAAAGGTGCTCACTAAGAAAGGGTATGAAAAATTTCGAAATTTTAGGAGGGGTTTGGGGGGATCAAAGTTACTAAAATCATAATTTCAGCTCTTTTATTATTATGACAATAGTGCTTTTATTATTTAAGATCTATATATATAAAAGCCAAATACCACTCACTGACTGAACACTTAAAAAGAATATAATTATGTTAAAAAGACTGAAAATACCAACCACCACGGGCAACGCCGTACGGGTCAGCTAGTATATTATAAAATATGGCCTATTACACTATCAAAGATCTTTGTCAAAGAACTTTTATGAAAGATATTTTATAAAATATTTTATAGTGTAATACAGGCCTTAGCAGTGGACTTGTTAAATGTAATAAAACTGCAAAGCCTTAAAAGTCCGATATAGATTTTGAAACCCGGTACATCTGGGGCGTTAAGCGAGATTAGAAAACAATACACTCAGCCGTGAATGTTTGAATATTCACAGTAAACAATATACCCCCCGCTTTAAGAGCCCACCTGTAAACCTATTCCAAGTGTTTTATTAAACGTCTCAGTTTTGATATAGGATGCTTACATTGTTCCCGCTTTTATCGTGCTCTGGGCTTAAACTTCTCGTCCTCCCTTGACATCGTTTACGCAAACTTTTCCCATCGCTTTCATAACTTTGGCAATTTATTTTTACTGAGTCTTTTTAATAATTTAATGAGTTGCGATTGCAAGAGAAGGCGGCCCGCTAATCGTGGATCCTTTAATGGGATATTTTATCTAGTTTGGACTTTTAGATTATTCTGTTGGCAATGTTATTTAAGACTCGGCTGGAGTTTACCAATATTTATGAGTTGAACGCAGCGCTCCAAGTTTGATGGCTATACACTACTAGCATTGAATTTGCGCGCGTTTCATTCTTCCGCTAGCAAATATAGGGCAACTTCAAAAATGTGGAAACTAGAGGATTGCAGATAAACACCAAAAAAGTTTTATTTCATAGTTTGTGCAAACGGGTACGTGCCGGATACTACAACGCAGATATCGTGGCTGTAGCGACCCTTCTAGTAGCTTACAGTGCCCCATGCGACCATTGTTTGAGAGAAGAATTTTTATGGTACGTCGTTTTAACTTAATTCACTCCTAGTTTATAAACCATGCACGTTTAAGAAACATGTATAGTCTGCCAGAGCCCCATATAAGCATATCTCTAGTTTTTAGCTGCTACCTCTAGGAGGTTTGGAGTTGCACTTTAAGCAACCATATTTTTTCCTTTTTATTTTATTTTTTTACTTAAAAAAGAATCAACTGTATGGTTTCGTCATTACTTAAAATAGCTGTATATAAATCGGTTGTAACCTAACCTAACCTAACATAGATGTGTTGGGTCGCTAGTGGCACTATGTCAAATTGATGGGTCGCATCTGGCATGACCTCGAACGACCAACCGCCTTCACTGCATGCACAAAGTTATTGTACGAAAAAGCTATGAACCACCGTTGCTTCCGATTTTTTTAATTTTTTTGTAAACGAAATCATCCGATCGACTTTGAAAAACAACGTAGTGTATACCAAGTTTGGATCAAATCGGGCGTAAAATGCGCTCCTTACAGTGCGAACACACATATACAGGGGTGCTGAAAAGTGCGGAGACACCCAAGTAGGTCTTTAGTGAGCGAGTAGAGAAAAGCAAAATTCATAAAATGTTTGTAAGGCATAAAAATGTATTTTTTAATGTATGGGGCAATTTTGCCCCCATATCCAAAATGGAAATTTTGTGGATTGCTAAAAGTTTTTAAATGTAGACCCCTTATTTTAAATGTATTGATTAAATAAAACCAACAAACTAAAGTTGAGATCTCTATCTTAACCCTACTGAAAATGGTGATCGTTTTCTTTTTATCAATACTTTTAAAATGAGGGGTCACACGACAAGGGTCTATATTAAACAAATTTGAGAACCTCAATTTCAGTTTTGATGAGGACAAAGTTGCCCCATACATTAATTACAATTTTATTCCTTACAAGCTGCCCGATCCGGCTTTGCACGGATAGACAAATCAAAGTTAGATGTATATTAACAAAAAAAGAAAAAAATGAATCAATACATATATGACACTATCTATTTCTTATGGGGATTTTTAGTAACTTTGACCCCCCGAACCTCCCTAAAATTTCAAATTTTTTAAAACCTTTTTTAGCAAGCACCTAGGGCCCTAGAGGATGCCATATACCAAATTTCATTCCAATCCATTCGGGTGGGATTTTTGTAACTTTGACCCACCTAACCCCCCCCCCCCCCCCCCCCCCCCCCCCCCTCTTCTCTCC
>JAGFPH010006953.1:22544-45911 GCA_018207615.1 Philaenus spumarius | reverse complement strand
TTTCGTGTTATTGTGTATGGTCCTGAATAGTCTTGTGTCAGTTGTAAATATAATGTACAAAATAAATTATATTATTTAACTTATGAATTGTTTTCATTCTAATAATCCTTTTTGGGTAGCACCCGACCACATAGTTTTAAATTGCGTCTTTGGTTAGTTGACGACTTAGTCCATCACTAATACGTAATGCACCGTATTTAGGTTAGATTAGCTAACAACTAGTTAATGGTTTTCTAGGTTATTTGTTGTTGCAACACATGGAAGTAGCATATTTTAAGGTTAGATAAGAACATAGGATAGGTCTCGTCAACGTCGGCGATTATGTAGTTAACACAAGGCTAGGCTACGTTTGGCTCTTATGGGACTACATCTGAGATGCGTTGCTGAATTGAACGGTCTCTCTCTCGTTCTTGTCGCGTTCTCGTATCGTCTCCGTTACGTTCTCTTAGCGGCGCGGTCGTAGTTGTCGTGGTCAATGTTAAAGTCGTCGTCATTTTCGTCGTGGTCATCGTTAAATTCGTCGTCGTTTTCGTCGTTGTTTTTGTCGTCAAGTCGTCGTCGTGTTTGTCGTTGTGGTGGTCATCGTTAACTTCGTCGTCGTTTTCGTCGTCGTCATTTTCGTCGTCGTCTTTGTCGTCAAGTCGTCGTCGTCATCGTCGTCATCGTCGTTTTTGTCGTCAAGTCGTCGTCGTTAAGTCGTCGTCGTCGTCGTCGTCGTTTTTGTCGTCAAGTCGTCGTCGTCGTTGTTTTTGTCGTTATCGTTCTCTAAATCAACAGGTTCAATAAGATGGTGTTATCGATAGGTTATGTCGGATACATTTTGGTTGGTAATTTGTTAGGTTAGGTTATGTTCCAGTAGTTTTACATAAAAATTAGATTTTGCAAATGGTTACCTATGGCTAAATAAACACTTAAAAAGTTTTATGAACAAGCTTTATTTTACATTTCTCTGGATATTACATTGTAAGCCTTCTTTACTTTTTTACACATTGATGTTTCTTGAAAAAAAAAACAGTCCATACACAACCAGTACACTTCGTTCTAACCTGAGGGGGTTTTCATCGCAGCTTCTAATCGGCCCCTAGAAATTTGGAGTCGTTCATAGCATTGTAGGTTAAGTTAGGTTAATTTAGGTAAGGTTAAGTTAGGTTCTCAGGTTGGTTAGGTTAAGTTCTCAGGAAATTTAGGTTTTATTAGGTTGTCTGTAGGTTAGGTTAAGTTCTCATACGTTACGATAGATAGGTTAGGTGGAATAGATTAGGTCAGCAATGTTCTGAGTCTGCAATAGATCACGGTAATGTACACACTATAAGCCTAGCTGTTCTCTCTATGTTTTTAACTAGGAACACTTATAGCAACACCAGTAAGGACGACTTGGATAACAATTTCATTCTGTTAAGTTCGGGGTAAGTTCGTAGTCAGTGATTTGAGCGATAGTATACAACTCATCGAAATGTCAAATTCGAAACGTACGGTCCATTTTAGAGATGAGATGAATACTATATTTTACATAATAGACAATTTCGAACATAGAGAAGCAAGGAATGGTTGTTGTTGGTTGCGCGAAGCAGCCGAAAGATTGCGCCTAAAGGCAGTTAAAAAATTAAAGTGCGAACACGCCGAGAACGAATCCGTTGATGACAGTTCGAATAACGAGATAGACTTATTAAAAGATCAAAAGTGGAAATCGAAGTACTCCCCGCAACAGCAGTAAGGACAAAAGAATAATTGTAGTTGTTTGAGAATAAAGTGTGAATAATAACTTGTATTTAACCTTGTGTCGTCTTTCATTACAACTCCTATGAAAAAGCTTCTTTTTAATACCATACAAATTTAAAAGTGGAAAGTGTATACGATTAAATATGAAGTCATTCCCTAACCCCCACCAACACTCCGGGGACTCTGTGTGTTCGACGGCAACGCATTCTAGTAGAGAATGTTTTAACTATCCCCCGTCCGACATCAGCGCGTTCTGGTAAAGAAATATCACCGTGCGAGCGGGGCAAATCGGTCAAGTCCAGGGTATACATCGTAATACGGTGGAAGTACTCACCTTTGGCATAAGTCTTAATTCGGGTAAGATCGGTTAAGTTCGGGTTATACTTGGAAATATATCTTATTTTATGTAGGTATTTCAAAGTACAGCGAAGCCTAAGGTTAAGTTCACCAGGAGTATTTTCGAGGCAAAATTTTGGGGGAGGGGTTACTCAAGCCTCCTTGTTTTAAATATAATTCAGGGTACAGCGAAGCCTGAGCATGTATAGCTCCAAACTACGCTACAAAAGCAGAAGTGTCATCATAGCCTAATGGAAATTAAAAAAAATAAACAGAATGCAAATGTAATTTATTTTTTGCATTCGTACATAACATTATATTTACAAGGTTTCGACCGTAGCGCTTTCTGGTAGAGAATTTATAAATATTTGCTTGTCCGACGGTCACGTTTTCTGTTAGAGAATCAGCGAATGCAATAGGCAGTACTCTGGGGTGCAATTCTGCCAACTCAGCAATCTTATACGCATTAACGTAACTTTATGCTGATTAGCGGTTGTTGTGTAAGTCTAC
Organism: Philaenus spumarius; assembly: GCA_018207615.1. Taxonomy (NCBI): domain Eukaryota; kingdom Metazoa; phylum Arthropoda; class Insecta; order Hemiptera; family Aphrophoridae; genus Philaenus; species Philaenus spumarius. The sequence goes on along the minus strand of JAGFPH010006953.1, from coordinate 43,346 downwards.
ATCGGGCTGCAAGAAGTATTTTCTATAAATGTTTCTTTTACTGCTAACATCGTAGAAGCGGTAAATTATCGAGTAAAAAGAAACGCAAGTAATTATTGATAATTTTAATGTAAAAGCCCTAAGTGACTGGTCTGCCCCGTGTTCATATTAAAAAATGTAATTCGTGTTTTCGTTGGCCACGGGGCACTCTCTTACGCTCTCATTACTGTAGGAATGGATCGTTCTGTTAGTGTAATTGTATGATTCTACTAGAAATTGATTTCGGGTTTATTATTTTTAATTTAATGGATGTGTCCTCTGTTCGTTTTGTTGATTGAACCGTCTTCTAGTGAGATGTATATTTTTTCGTTTCTCATAATGTTGTACGGCCCTCCAATGCATTTCTGGTGCATCTTTGTTTCTTGTGTTGGTGGAAAATATGTTTTTTTCCCGACCAACATGGGGGCTAAGACATAAAGTGCAGGCTATTACGTAATTTAGGCAATCCTATTTCTGGTATCGATGCTGTCAACCTAGAAACTTTAGAGAAAAGTAGTCTAACTTTACAATGCCAAAGGTAATCCAATAAGCGGGTTAGGTAGTCCGACTGATTGATCCGATGCAGTAACTAAAGGAATATCTAGAGTCTTTAATACCCGTTAAACTTGATGTTTGTTTTTGTTTGGTAAACGTCGTTTATGCGAAATCGGATCACCAAAGCTGGTCGAGGATGCAGTTGATGTTAAAATACGCTGTAGCTAACTTTCTCGTTAAAAACAATGAAGGAGCTTGATGCAGGCTGAAACTCTATTTTTAATGTTGTTTGTGACATTGTTAACAAGTATTATGTGGTCAAGAGAGTAAAAGTATCGACGTCGTGGGGACTTGTAATTTCCACGGTAAAAGAGTTGGTAATGTCAGTGTCCCTATTAAAACGACAGATGTCGTTACATTGAATTATATTTTAAATAATTTACAGGCAGGTGGGTTGTTTAATGTTAATAGTAAACGTATTGTAGGTATGTCCAATGGTGTAGGGTACGAAGATGCCGTACATTTGCGACAATTATACCGGTCATAGTGGAAAGATTGGATCGTGCTTTAAAAATCAAATGTTGCGTGAATTTACGGCCCGCGGCAGATACGAGTTGGTCGATCTATTACCGAATATAGTAAAGTCGTACAATAATACCGTGCACAGTACTATGGATATGAAACCCCGTTAAAGTTTTGAAAAAGCACGAGAACATGCTTTTGGTCAAATTGGCTAGATTGATAAGACAAACTAGTTGCGTGAGACCCCTGTAGTGGTATTTTGTAGACCGTAGAGGTTGATGATTGTAGAGTCAGAGCTCAGAGCCGATCGTTAAAAGAATAAATTTAAAATATGCCAGTGAACGTCTATTGACCGCCAATAAAGACACTGCGATAGCTGCGTCGGTGAGCGAAGCGAGCATGGGTGGAGTTCTCTGTTAAGTACAGATAAAAGAGATTCGACACAGGTGTCTACTAATCGTAATACAAATGTAAAGAGTCAAAACCACGGTGAGCGAAGCGAGCATGGGTGGAATTCTCTGTTATCTGTACTTAACAGAGATTCGACACATGTGTCTACTAATCGTAGTACAAATGTAAAGAGTCAAAACCAACGGCTATTCCACATTCTGTACATTTTCTACCATAATATTTACCGTTCGACTTGACAACACTAGTCAGTTGTTGGAAAATGTTGCACTGGTACAATGCTGTCTGTTAATTTGTGTAAAATCTCTTAGAATTGTTATGGGTTCGTGTGTATACGTACTTTTATGTGTGCAGTATGAATTCCAGTTGATCACACACTTATTAAAAACTACGCGACTGAACGTTTTGGGCCTCTTTAAGTAAATATATTCAGAACGAGAAAATAACTGCATAATCATGTACAAAATCAATTAATGTTAGGCGACTTGGAGCGCTCAAATGAGGTTCGGAAATTTAGGTAAAGATCTTTCGTATTTGTTTTCTTTACAGACGAAGTGTTTAACGAAATATTACTTTTGGACATAACTTCTGCTCTTGCAGGAAAGGCTACTCACGGTTTTACTCTAAGTGTTGGGAATATTCGAGTAACAACGGTGTTTGGAAAACGTTATGTTACATTCAATGACGGTCAGCATTTTTTAAACTTGAACCTGTCGGAGTGGGGGCTGTTTAAAGACGCCATACCTCTGATAAACCTTCGTATTAAAGAATTATTTTATTACGAGGAGGATTTGCGCGAGTACATCATTAAATGCCTGACCACAGACGAACTCGTTTCCAGCACACTCCCCGAAGTGGACAAATTGTACGAAGAGGTTAAGTTGTTCAAAAAATATGCAGGCAGTAGTTGAGTTTCACGGTTACCACGATAACAACTATAAGTTTATAGTCAAAGAGTTTGCTATAGTCGGTGAGAATTTTTCCAGTGTCGTTGTTTTCAAACCGCCTTATACATTTGATCAACTGAATAGTGGCGCTCGGAGGACAGCCCTTTGGTTACAAAAAAACTATCATCATATCGGCTGGGAAGAAGGTGACGTTCCTTACGACGAAGACGTGATACGCAAGCTTTGCAAACCGTTTTCCATAATTTACACAAAAGGATTGGAAAAAACTCAGTTTTTGAGAAAGCTTCTGCCACACGTGGAAGAATTACCAGAGATGGAAAGATACTCGCACTGTACAGAGGTTAATTGTATATTACCTCAGCACTTTCAATACGACAGTAAGTGTGCCTTAAAAAGTGCTAAATATTATTACGATTCTCTTCTTAAGTTAAAAGAACAACACGGACTGTAAACACCGAAATTATTGGCAGGGCGAATGGCCAAAACATTGTATTTTTATTTATATCCAATGTATTTTGTATTCTAATAGCCGTTATTACTGTAAGTACTTTAGTGTTGTAATGAGAGGGAATTATTAATAATAAACTGTATTTGTGTAACAAAGTTGTTTTAATGAGTCATTCCTATAACCATTTCTTTACTGTAACTGTAACTGTTATACAATTGTCATTTTAATGTGAACAAAAAAAAAAGTGTTTGGAAAAGAGTGACACGGTTTTTGTACATTTCTAGGGGTCAGTGACCGCCTTGACTCCTGGGTTAACGCTGTGTAACGAGATTTTAGTACAATGGTGTTAGAGGCTATTGCACAACATTGTGTATTGAAAACTGGCAATTAATAGCAGCCATGGTAAATATGGGGAAATAATAAAAAAGAATTTAAATGTAATTTATTTCTTACAAGGTATTGACGGTAGCGCATTCTGGTAGAGAGTTTTAGAAATATTAACCCGTCCGACGGTAGCGCGTTCTGGTAGAGAATCAGCGAATTCATTAGACAGTACAACGGATACAATTCTGCCGACACGGCATTGTTACACATGCTAACATAAGTTTTTGCTGATTCGTTTGGAATGTGTAAGTCTACATCTAAAGTTTGGTTATGTAATTACGTATATCATACGCATGGGTTGCGGCAGTGCCTAAGGTTAGGTAAGCCAAATTTTTAGTTCGACTAAGTGTTGTTCGGTTGGACTCGGGAGAGCCTTACGTTCGGGCAAGTAATTATAATAATAATTGAAGTTGTAACATAACCTCAAAGTACAATCTATGCGGGGGTTTGTACAGTATAAACAGTCACGAGTACAGCGAAGCCTAAGTTTTTAGTTCGGAAAAGATCGGATAGGTCTGGGCCACCAAATTTGTAAAAGATTTACATTACATTTGCTAACTATTGGAATGTCTGGTCAGCATATAGCTGGGGTGTCGATTTTATAACAATGTACAGAAATTTTAGTGAGTTAAAAGTATTAGACTACAAAATTCGGGGAAAGTCGTTAAGTATAATCGTGTTAGTAAATGATTTAGAAAAGAAAATTATTATTGAAAGTTTTGATGTAAATCAAGGGTGCGGCATAGTCTAAGGTCGTAGAAGTGTTAAAGTATCAAGTAAAAAGCTTCGCGTTAAAAAACAGAGACATGATATTAATAACCAATCGATTAAACGATACACAACCTAGAGTAATTATTAATAATTTTAATGTAAAAGCTAAAACCGTGATTGTGTTACTCAGCTACCGTGTCTACCAACAAACATATGGAGAATTTATATTGAAACAAATTTTAGATAGAGAAAGCTTTAACGTTAAGTAATACAGGCGGATTCGAATAAGTTTGGTTATGTAATTACGTATATTATACACAAGGGTGTGGCGGAGCCTAAGATTAGGTTAGCTAAAGTTTTATTTCGGTTAGTTACGGTTTGTAAGAGTTGCGGCAGAGCCTTATGTTCGAAAAATACCGGTAGAAACAGTTATATCATACGCATGGGATGCGGCAGAGCCTTACGTTGAGTTGAGCGAATTTTATATTAATAACCATTGCGGAGAAATTCCGTTGCGGGGAAATAGCTCTAATCACGACGGTGCTGACATAGTTGCCTACGTGTACGAAATATATTTTAGAATTCGTTTGCACTTAAGCCTCCGTTAAAAACATTAACATTTCCGTTTTTTCGAAATTTTGTTGCAAAATTTGGGGGAGGGGTGACCCCCGGGGTTGAGTTAGACCGAGTACAACTTGTTTGACTTTTTAGAAACATTACGTTATATTTTGGTCGGTTATGTAGTTACGTATATCATACGCATGGGTTACGGCCGAGCCTAATGTTAGCCAAAATTTTAATTTTTACTAAGTTCGGATTGGACTCGGGCTGAACTTTACGTTTGGGTTAGCTTGGTTTTCCGTACAATATAACACATTTTATAAAAATAATTCGGGGTACAGCGAAGCCTAAGCTCGGTCAAGCCCGGCGTTTTGGTTCGGGTAAGACTGTTAGAAACAGTGTATATCATACGCACGGGGTGCGGGAGCGCCTATGGTTAGCCTAAGTGCGGTTTGCAAGGATGCGGCAGAGCCTAATTTTGGCCAAAATTTTATTTCGGCTAAGTGCCCTTCGGTTGCACTCGGACAGAACCTTACGTTTGGGTTATCTCGGTTTTCCATACATTAAAACACATTCATAAAAATAATTCGGGGGTACAGCGAAGCCTAAGCTCGGTCAAGTCTGGCGTTTTGGTTCGTGGTAAGACCGGTAGAAATAGTGTAAATCATACGCACGGGGTGCGGGGGCGCCTACGGTTAGCCTAAGCTTTATTTCGCTTAAGTACGAATTTCGGGGGTTGCGGGAGAGCCTAATTTTGGCCGAAATTTTATTTCGGCTAAGTGCCCTTCGATTGAACTCGGGCAGAATCTTACGTTCGGGTTAGCTCGGTTTTCCATACGTTATAACACATTTTATAAAAATAATTCGGGGTACAGCGAAGCCTAAGCTCGGTCAAGTCCGTCGTTTTGGTTCGGGTAAGACCGGTAGAAATATATTACAAGGGGTGCGGCAACGCCTATGGTTAGTCTAAGCTTTATTTCGTCCAAGTACGAATTTCGAGGGTTGCGGCAGAGCCTTACGTTCGGTTAATTACGGTTTGCAAGTCTTTATTTTGACTAAGTCCGATTCGGGTTTACTCGGGGGCATTCGGTAGTGTTCGGGTTTATATAATGCACTTTATACTATATTACAAGGGTACTATAACAATTTAAAGCTAATAATTTCTCTAAGTGACCTTCGGTCGGATTCGGGAACGATCGGTAATGTTTGGGTTGTTATAATACAATTTATACTATATCCCGACGACACTATAACACCGTGCACCTGATGCAAGGTTGCTGACGGATGGTAAACTTATATACTTCACAAAACAGTAGATTCTCAACAGAGTCGGCCTAGCTTAACCGCTAGCGCTGCGGACTCGGGTCATGGTGATACCCGGTTCGACTCTCGGCGACACCCAAACTTTTTTCAAAGCAAAAAATTAAATTAAATTAAATATTAATTATTACAAAACAAGATGGCTGCCAAAAAAAAAGATGGCGGCTCAAAATTCCCCAAAATCTTTAAAAATCCAAAATCCCCAAAATTTCCAAAAATCAAAAATCTTCAAAATTCCAAAAATTCCAAAAATGTTAGGACCCCCCAAAAAAAAAACCCAAAATGTTAGGTTAGGACCCCCAAAAAAAAAAACCCAAAATCCAAAAATGTTAGGTTAGGACCCCCAAAAAAAAAAACCCAAAATCCAAAATTCCCAAAAAATGGCTTAGGTTAGGAACCAAAAAAAGGGGGCGTGGCTTGGGTTAGGAACCAAAAAGGCCCAAAAAAATACCCAAAAAAAGTGGGCGTGGCTTGGGTTAGGAACCAAAAAGACCCAAAAAAACACCCAAAAAAAGGGGGCGTGGCCCAAGGTCAATGACCTTCCCCCACTCCATTTTACGAATTACAAGATTTCGAAGATTCCGAAAATGATAAAACAAATAATTACAACCAAGGTTTAAGCGCCTGAAGTGTGCACCTTTCATAATCTTGGAGACTAGGTCACTCGACGACAGAAATACCTAGACTTCCAACATGCAAATCGTATCCATCGCCTACTTGAACAACACTCCTAGCAATCGTTCTTACTTTTTACCATAGGCATTAACATTTTAAATCCATATAAAATATACACTATTACCCAACATTGACTACTATATGTAATACAAGATTTCGAAATTTGAATTATTCATTTGTACATTTGCTAACATAAAGTAGCGAACATGATTTAAGTTGAATTTAATAAAAGGAGAAACTATTCTACTGGTTTACTGGTTAGTGTTTGCAAGTTGGCAAGCCTGGAGGACGTGTGGGAAGTAAGATGGCGCAACACGAACGTGGCTGGAAGTAATCTCGTTAAATGAATGATTTTATACTTACTGGCCAGACCAGACAAACAAATTGACCCAGTCAAAGATGCGACAGCTGGCGGGGAACACAAAAACATATGAGAAGTTCGTGTTTTAAGTTATGTAAATCATAGTAGGCCTATAACAGTTTCATCAGTGTTCGAATATTTTATTTATCTTCATAAAATATCTTGACCTTTTGCACATTTTTATTTTATTTATTCATTACCAAACATCTATATGCAAATGTTAACAAAATCAAAGATAAAAACCGTTCTTACTTGGCTTTAAAAAAATAATGACAATATTTCTCCGTAAAATAATAATAAATTTAAATCTTTATCTAGCAGTGAACAAACAAATATAGGGGTGTCCTAGGTATTGCCTGTTTGAGATTTCAAAATCGCCTTGGGGATTTTAACGCCTTGGGCTAGAGACTGAGTTATAAACAAATTCTACTATTTCGGACACATAGACCCCTTCCCATACCTTACACAAATCATACGTTTTGTACCGGGTGCACAAATGTGTGATGGCAGTGATCCTGCACTCAAGGTACTCGATTGTATATAACTTAATATGAAAATAATTTGAGTAAAAATAAACGGTACCAGGAACTGGCACATACTTTCTCACAAACATATTTAAATTACTAAACAGATTCACTGTGACTTGTAGGGTGGGGTAGGAGAGGTGATTTTTTATTAAAGTTGGAGTAACTAATAAATATTATTATTATTACTATCTAGAGAGAAAACTATTCGATCGATTTTACCAAACACGTCAATTAGGTCTTTATAGATACACGAAAAAAGGTTTTGAAAAACTTTGAAAAACAACCCCCTTTATGGCCAAAAATCAGTTATTATTATTATTATTATTAGCTAAACGAGAATTTTTAGAAAGATGCGGTTTCTTGCATATGGTAGGGCACATTAAAGGCTACAAATAAGCCAAATATTATCAAAGTCGTTAGAGCCGTTTTTTTTTATAAAAAAATAATAACTGATATGATAGGGTTTTTTTGGCCAAAAAGGGGGTTGTTTTTTTAAATATTTTCAAAACCCTTTTTCGTGCATCTATACAGGCCTACTTGAATGTCTGGTGCAAATTTGGTTGAAACCGATCGAATAGTTTTCTCTCTAGTGTTGTATGCATACAAACATAGACATTTGTAAAAAAAAAAACACTTTTTTGGACTCTGGGGGTCCCAAAACGGATATTTCCACAAAAATCTCAACATCGATTTTTTTTTGCGATCACTATACTTTCTCTATACTATAGTATAGTGAGAAAGAAAAAAAAGTGATTATAATTTTCATTTGGGAAATGGGAATTTTAAATTTATTGTTACTGCAACCGCACTGAATTGTGTTTTAAATGGACATTTTTTGTTTATAATTTTTGTAATGGAACCCCTAAGCAGGCGGAACCCCTATATTGCGTTTTCTCTAGGCTAAGTACTTTCCTTCTTGAAAGAATTGGTACGTGTAATGTTATTATAAACAGCTGTTTTGTAAAGAAATGGTTTTTAATTCGTTCCATGTTAATATTGTGGGGAAAAAACGACCTTTGAGATTAGCTCACGACATTAAGGATAAGAATTTGGCATCCAAAACCTTATTGCAAAACTTCGAAATGATGAGACGAATTTTTTGACAACTCAAACATTAAATTCTTGAAAGAATATACGTGTATATTGTTTTGTTACATTCTGCTGTAGTTGTTTTATAATTCTTGCTGTTTTAAGTTAGCTAATATTATTGTCTTATTTAAAGATATATAGAAATAGAAAAGGAAGAAAATCCAACTGTAGGCTATTTAATTTTGTTTAGAAGCAATAAATAAAAATAAAATAAAAAATAAATAAATTTTGACAGGATTCGTAGATAATACGTGTTTGCGCGAATGCAAACTCGCGAACGGAGTTTTTCGCTGTGAGCGAAGCGAAGCAGCCCATAAGCCGAGGCAAGGTCAAGTTGCAATTCGCAAAGCTCAGCCTATAATCTGATGCCGCTAGATCGAGGTGTAAACTCGAAAAACAGAACGTGAGCCAGGGCAGGGGGCTGAGGTGGAAGCAAATTCTACTAATATACCAGGTGTCTTAAAAGTCCCACTCTCCCCCTTTAACTCTTGCGTTTGTTAAAACAAACAAATATCCTTTGGGGAACGATACTAACTTAGCCCAAAGTATCTAAGTTATCTAGACATAAAGTTGCTAATATCTCGAAAAGGAAGAGTTTTTAGAAAAAATTTCAAGAGACAAAAAATGTTTATTTTAAAGTGCTTGACTTGAAAAATTGCTTCCAAATCGATTTCGTAAATTTTAAGTCGACTAATACATCTTAGAAAATTTTTAAAAAAATAAAATTTACGAAATCGATTTGGAATAAACATTTTTTGTCTCTTGAAATTTGTTCTAAAACCTCTTCCTTTTCGAGATATTAGCAACTTTATGTCGATTTATTTCAACACGTTTAGGGCCGCCATTGTGTTTTGGGTGGTCCGATTTTTATTTTCTTTATGTCAATTTCCTAGTCTTAAATATACATTTAAAATGAGGTATCACATGACCATACTTTCCATTTAAAAATTTTGAGTTGCCCACAAAATCCCCCATTTTTAGGGGACACTCAAAACTTCCGATTTCTTCAAAAGATACTTTGGGCTAAGTTAGTATCGTTCCCCAAAGGATATTTGTTTGTTTTAACAAACACAAAAGTTAAAGGGGGGGGGGGGTGACTTTTAGGACACCTGGTATTTCGTACACGCAGGCAGCTATTCAGCGCCTTCGTGAGTAGACCAATTCTCCAAATAGTTAGAAGACCTTGTAACATATAAACTTAATTTTTGAAATTCGCTCAACTCACGTCAGCTTTTCAGCTACGTGGTCAAATTATTTTAACATTATATCGGGAGTCCCATCTAAAATGCTACAATAGCTAACTTTAACCTATAAATATGACAGAGTACTTTAAATGGGGGAGTACTTCCTTACTTTTAATGAAGTTTAAAAATTCATTTTGTGAAATGTAAAAAATTGACGCTTGATCCACTATGGCGGAACTTTGAAATTTGTTATTTTAGGTGTAAAACAATATTTTAAGAATGTTTTATTCTTGGGTTGTTTTTATAAATCTTTAGCCGTTTAGGGATTACAGTCGCTTAAAGTTCAGAAAATGACACGTTTTATAGGCCTACAAATAATTGATTCCCACCTGAAATGTTACAACAGTTTTGGACCGATGGGAGTACAAATAAGTTTTAATGGGGAACTCCTCTTATTTTGTAAGTTCTAATATTACATAGAAATCAATTTTCAAAAAGTGCCAAATTTCATTAAAAATAGGGATTAGATTTTTGGTTTTTTATTTTGTAAGACCCTATTTATACCAGGTGTCTTAAAAGTCCCACCCTCCTCCTTTAACTTTTGTGTTTGTTAAAACAAACAAATATCCTTTGGGGAACGATATTAAATTAGCCGAAAGTATCTTTTGAAGTAATCGGAAATATTGAGTGTCCCCTAGAAATGAGGGATTTTAGGGGCAACTCAAAATTTTTAAATGGGAAGTATGGTCATGTGATACCTCATATTAAAGGTATATTTAAGAATAGGAAAATGACATAAAGAAAATAAAAATCGGACCACCCAAAACAAAATGGCGGCCCTAAACGTGTTGACATAAGTCGACATAAAGTTGCTAATATCTCGAAAAGGAAGAGTTTTTAAAAAAATTTCAAGAGACAAAAAATGTTTATTTTAAAGTGTTTGACTTAAAAATTGCTTTTAAATCGATTTCGTAAATTTTATTTTTTACAAAATGTTTTAAGATGTACGAGTTGACTTAAAATTTACGAAATCCATTTATAAGCAATATTTTAGGTCAAGCACTTTGAAATAAACATTTTTTGTCTCTTGTAATTTTTTCTAAAAACTCTTCCTTTTCGAGATAATATTAGCAACTTTATGTCGATTTATTTCATCACGTTTATTGCCGCCATTTTGTTTTGGGTGGTCTGATTTTTACTTTATTTATATAATTTTATTTATATAATTTTTTTAAATAGACCTTTAAAATGAGGTATAACATGACCATACTTTCCGTTTAAAAATTTTGAGTTGCCCCCAAAATCTCCCAATTTCAGAGGACACTCAAAATTTCCGATTGCTTCAAAAGATACTTTGGGCTAAGTTAGTATCGTTCCCCAAAGGATATGTGTTTGTTTTAACAAACACAAAAGTTAAAGGGGGGGGGGAATGGGACTTTTAAGACACCTGGTATAATGTTTGGTTCATCCTCTCATTAATAAGCCCTTCAGATCTCTCGACTTCGTCGTTAGTAGAACAAATCAATGAAAATAATTAAATAGTTTGTTCAGGGATTTGCAATAAGAAATTGAGAATTTTATAGTCGCAGTTTTATTGCGTTCACAAACATCTTTATGTGTTTATTGTTTTATTGGCGCGTGTAATTATTGTCAAGTCTGTACTATGACCTAATTGCATTTATTTACGGCTAGTTGTTACATTAACTGCTTGGTGATACAAACAGACGAAACTTGTATTGTAGTTTTGACGGAATCGAAGAACTGTTTTGTTTAAAATTGTTATGTTACATTAACAAAATATCTCGCGCAGACCCTTAATGCAATATTAGGAGAATGTAACTTTTGGTTACAGTTTTTTTACAATTAGTTAATTATATAATATACATCCTCCTTGCGCGAAGCCCAATGTGAAGTCCCATGGCGAAGGCAATGCAAACCGCTTATTGCAAACGCGGATATTTTCACGGATATTAAGATTGAGTGTTGACTTATATATAGCTAATGTAAGACAGAGTTCGAAATAGACACGACCAACCACAATAATTGGATTTTCACCAAAAATATGTTTTAAATAATAATCAATAATCAACATTTCAAACAAATATCGATATTACAAACTAAAGGAAACAATATAATATGTAACACTAGATGTTTGACTTAATACGGTAAGCATTTTTCGTTTATTTTTGAGAATATTTGCTTTATCTCTCTATTATATAAAAAAGTTGTTCTACTTCTTCTTCTCATAATTATAAAGTAATAAGAACAGGTACTATCTAGCAGAACCACTGCCAAGGGAACGGGCTTGGAAAAATTAGCGGGAAAAGAAGACCCTGTTGAGTCAGTAAGAAGAAAAATAAATCTTAACTTCCAGGCGCCGTGTATTGCGTAGTGGAGACGTATTGCATAACTTCCAGGGGCACAAATTCATGAAGTCGATTATGAAGTCGAATTCAAGTCGAAAAAATAAAGTTGAACGGGGCCCGTTGGAGATCGCGAAGCGATCGGAGGTGGGGTGGGGGTTAGTGAGCAGGGGGCAAATCCCCCTAGTTTAATCTAAAAAAATACTGTTAGTTTTGAAGAATAATTACATGATTATTAATTGGCCAAATTGTTGCAAATAAACATGTTTCGGTTAGTTAAGGGGAGGATACCCCTGATTTCCATAAGGCAATGCTACAGAATAAGTAATTTTTTCCGTAAATTCGCGAAATAAATTTAAAAATTCGTTTTCATTTTGAAGTACTGTCATATGCAGATGTTGATCGCTGAATACATTTTCAAAACACGTTTTATTGTTTTCATAAACGTATGATATAAGTAGTAAACTTTATTGATGTTCTACTCAGTTGCAAAAAGAGATATTGCAGAAAAACCTTGGCAATCTACACCCACATTCTGTTTTTACTTTAAGAAAAAAATACAGCTTTCGTTTTTTTGACGAAAATAACACAAAAATATGCTTAAAAGTGAAGGTATGTTTAGGCTAGGTTAACATTCTATGACCCCGTACCTTTAAATTTTAGTATTTGTATCTTAAGTAGGTTTTGCTCCACGTTGATTCTATGTAGTTGGCTCTAATAATTAATTGGTAATGGCTTGTAAACTAAGTACTGTACTTGGCATGAATCCTGTATTTTGTGTAGTGCTAAAATATTGGTTTTTATTTAAGACTGTAATTACCTTGCAGGTGTTAATTATTTAAGTAAATAATTATTTTTTATTTTTGTAATTTTATAATAAAATAGTGTAGTTTAATTTTGTTAATGTGGTTGAACGGCGACACAACTCTCTTTTTTTTTCATTTTCTTTTTTCATAGCCAATGAAATGTTGGAAGTCTCAAACAGGCAATGCCTAAGAGATCCCTATATTATTTATTATCACTAGACTTAGGTTTAAAAGGTTTAAATTTTTAATTTTTTAGTACATATAAGAAAGAATTGTTTATTTTGTAAAAAAAAAAAAATGTATAGATGTTTGGTGGTAAATAAATAATCATAAAAAAAAGAATAAAAAAATTCAATCAGTCATGACAATGCCGCTTATATTTTTATGTAAATTTTGTAACTATAGAATCAATAACTTTTCTTGTGATTACAAAAAAACAGATCTTTAAATTGTATTTTTAGTTTTCGCTGATCCAGGGAGAAAAAGAAATTTGTCAGCAACAGCCACACAGGCGGTTTTTATGTAAGGTGTCGCCAATACATCCGCGAAACACATTTTCCTCAAAACGTGACTTCAAAGACAATCCGAGAATGCCGCAGCAGCAATATTCCGTAAACACCCCCCATTCCATCTGCGAGAGTTATCACCGGGAGGGTTTGTTGTTTTTGTAAACGAAAGCAATATTCTGAAGTAAACCTACAAAGTGCAGTCATTTGCTCGGTATGTGCAAATGCAAATTTGCAGCTTGCTTGTTAGCGTACTGTAGTTTGAACGGTGTTACATGTGTGTTAGCAATCCAAACATGAGTAATATATATTAATCCTGATTAACACGTTTTTTTGTTTTTAACTGACTATTTATTAAATTGCTTTACTCACGAAGGCGCTGAATAGCTGCCAGCGTGTACGACAAAATTAGTAGAATTTGTTTCCACCCCAGCCTCCTGCCCTGGGTGTTCTCCTTCCAAACACAAATCCTTCCAAAATTGCGCACGTCTTCAACGCGGTACAAAATGTATGATTTGTGTAAGATTAGGGAAGGGGTCCTTATTGTATCACGGATGAAACCGATAAAGGCAGCGCAGCTACTTATTAAATAAACGGTACCAGAAACCGGCACATACTTTCTCACACACATATTTTAATTATTTAACAGATTCACTGTGACTTCATTATTGTACCAAAGTAGGAGAGGGAATGCGTTAAAGTAGGAGAGTACGGTAACTAATAAATATTATTATTATTAGAAAACTATGTCAATTAGGCCTGTATGGATACACGAAAAAAGGTTTTGAATAATTTTGGAAAAAATCCCCATTTGGGCCAAAAAATCCCCCAAAATCAGTTATTATTGTTATTACGTAAATGAGAATTTTTAGAAACATGCGGTTTTTTGCATATGGTAGAGTTCAATAAGGGCTACAAATAAGCCAAATTTTATCAAAATCTTTAAAGCTGTTTTTTTTTATAAAAAAAATAACTGATTTTTGGGGGTTTTTTGGTCAAAAAGGGGGTTGTTTTTCAATATTTTTCAAAGCCTTTTTTCGTGCATCCATACAGGCCTAATCGACATGTTTGGTGCAAATTTGTTCGAAATCGATCAAATAGTTTTCGCTCTAGCTTTGTTACAGACAGACATTTTGTAAAAACCACTTTTTTGGACTCAGGGGTCAAAAAACGGATATTTCCACAAAAATCTCAACATCGATTTTTTTTGCGATCACTATACTTTCTCTATACTATAGTATAGTGAGAAAGTACAGCTGTGCCTGCGATTGCAAACGCGCAAACAAGTATTATCTACGCATCCTTAAAAAAATATTGCACCCATCTTCAACGTTGTAATAAATAAAAAGGCTTTGTAGGACATCATAAGCCCGGTATGTTTCAAAAATGAGTTGTAGGCGATCATTGTGAGCTCAGGACAACCGCTACAACTTCATCTGTATCCACAATTTTGTCCCCATGACTTACAGGCGCGCGTTTATGCAATGTCGATACACACTGATGTTTGCGTTTTGCATATACAGCGCCGTTAGTTATAACGTAACTTTAAACCTGTCGTATATATTTTATTTGTCCTCAGATTTATATGAAACAAAAACTAAATGTTAGCCCGAGCTTATCTCAATACATCTCCGACAACCACGTCCAAATTGGTTCAGCCGTTGTTGAGTTCAATGTGTACAAACGCACAGACAAAAATACGTCAACGGTTTTATTATATGTATATACTATTTGGTCCGTATACGATCAAAGCACTGGGACCGGCGTGCGAAGCGCGCAGGTGTCTCTAGGATCTTTTAATAGGCGAAGAAAACCTCTAATAAAATATATTCCAAGTACTGTGTCCCAGTGCGCAAGCTCTAAAAACAAGGCTGACATTTCTGTTCACCTTTGACTTCTGCGAAGATAAGAACCTAGTGACAGCAAAGTTCATGAGCTGTTGCCGAGTTGTTTCATCACTAACGCTGTGTCCAATTCTCGGTAAAACGAGTTTAACACGTTTCTTTGATTGCATTTCGTTTTATTCTTGACTCTTTAGCTTATAAGGTGAAATGGTCGTTTGTAAAAAAACAATATATTTAATAACTGTAAGCGTGGTTAGTTCTCACGTGCCGCTATAACTATGCACAACCCACCCCACTCCCCGAAGCCAAATGGGGTTGTATGGTGTCCGTAGCCTTACATCCTCCGACCACGAAAAAGGCTTCGGTTTAGAACTGCAGGGAGTATCGCACTCAACGTACTTCTTATGGGAAGTCGGTAAAGCAACTAGGAATCGAGTATCGAAGAGGCCGAGACTGGCCAGAATCCTCCTAAATGTTCGAGAAGCTTCCAGACAGAATCTTCTAGAATGTTCCCGAATGATCCAGAAAGTTATAGAATCTTTCAGAATGATCCATAAAGTCATAGAATCTTCCAGAATATTTCCAGAACCTTCAAAAATATTCAAGAACGATCTAGAAAGTGACAGAATCTTCCAGAAGATCGATAATGTTCTATAATGTTATCAAGTATTCTAGAAGCCTCCAGAATACTGCCAGAATGTTCTAGAATTTTCAATTTTCCACGCATAATGATCTAGAATGTTTCAGAAGCTTCGAGAACTTTCTAGAATATTCCAGAATGTTAACAAATTTAGCAAAATGTTGTATAGTATTCTAGAATGGTATAGAATCTTCAACAATGTCCCAGAATATTTCAAACGATTCTGGAATATCGCAGGGACTTCCGAAGAACGTTCTAGAAACAGGAAACGGACAATGAAGCTAGAGCTCCAAAACTTGACACAAATTACTCTTCGGTTTTATGTAGGAGAGAAAATAAATTATTTTTCATTTCGATTATTCGAGGCTAAGGAATAAAATATTTGCAGGTGCAACATTTAAATGGAGGAATTGACACATTCTATATTTTTTTGGGAGTATCGGAATGTTTGGCCTTCAAATTGGTACATTTTTGTCATGAGCCCACGTAACTCGTTCTAGCTAAGGGAAGTGTCCTACAAAACAGTTATCTGTTAACATGGAGTATTTTTATACGTCGGTTATTATTATTATTTTTAATACAGTGTTATTTTGGATTTTTATATTTTTCAGGACCTAGACAACAATCTAGTGCTGTAAGGTAAATAGCTTTAAGATATATTAAAACATTTTTAAAAAACTTTTTTCAAAAAAGACAAATTGTCCAAAAATTGTTGTTTTCTGTAGGTCATGCAACAGATGCCCCTTTTAGGTGTAGTGGGTCCTTATTTCGAAGACGGTGGACTCCCAAACTTTACTGCGTTGTTTTAGAAAACTTTTCAAAGCCCAGATTAGGGGTTTGGATAAATCAGAGGACAGTCGTTTCAACAAGACCTCCAGCCCACACAGACTCGCGTCTTTGAGAATCATAATGAGTGGCCGGTTTATCCTACGATTTTTTCTCATGTCAAACATCAGAGTGCAGGCTAAACACATCGCACGACCTACCAGTTACATGGGCTCATGACAAAAATGTACCAATTTAAAGCCGAAACATTCCGATTCTCAGCAAAAACATGCTTCCACAATAAAGCAGATTTTTCGTCATAAATTATACAAATTTATTGAAATTTCTTTTATTTGAAAGGTAATTAAACTTCGAATGTAGTAGTAATTTCTTTAAATTAATTTTTGATATTAATTTGCGTTATTGAATAAGAAAAACTTTCATTTCTAAGTTAAGTCAAATTTAGTTAAAAAACTAAATGATATCCACATTTGGACTGTCCCAACCTTTAAAATGAGATTCAGAGAAATTTTCAAATCATTATTACTCCTCTTATCTTGTTACGCGTTTAACATTGCTCTTATGGACGTTGAACTGCCGTGCCTTGAATATGCAAGCCAACCATTCAATCTGTTACTGCAGCTTCTAAAAATAAACGGTACCAGAAACTGGCACGTACTTTCTCACAAACATATTTAAATTATTAACACGTTCACTGCTAACGACGCACAGTTGAGCTTGACACTGAACACTATGAGAAGCGGCCGACGCCCAGTGCTTCGCACGCCAACCCCCGAATTGAGAGTATTTTCAATACACAGTGCATTGCGTGTCGAACGCCAACCTCCGCATTGGGAGTATTTTCAATACACAATGTATTGCGTGCTTCGCACTCCAACCACCGTCCTAGGAGTATTTTCAATACACAACGCATTGCGTGCTTCGTACACCAATTTTAATCCTATGTAAGGAGAGTAACTAATAAATATTATTGTTATTAGCTAAAGTTGAATTTTTAGAAAAGTGCGTTTTTTGCATATGGTAAGGTACATTAAGGGCTACAAATAAGAAAAATTTTATCAAAATCATTAGAGAAGTTTTTTTATTAAAAATAATAGATTTTTTGGGGTTTTTTGGTCAAAAATGGGGTTGTTTTTCAAAAAATTTCATGGGGCCTAATTGACATGTTTGGTGCAAATTTTTTCGAAATCGATCTAATAGTTTTCTCTCTAGCTTTGTATATATATAGAAATACAGACAGACATTTTGTACAAACCACTTTTTTGGACTCAGGGGGTTCCAAAACGAATATTTCCACAAAAATCGATTTTTTCGGGATCACTATACTTTCTATATACTATAGTATAGTGAGAAAGTAAAATAGGCGTGATAACACTCTCGCTTGTGTATTCAGATTTAATAATGTTCCAAGATTAAAGACAAATCAGAAACTTTCACTTTCCACCAGAAATAACCCTATTATAAGACAGCAAATGGCCTTCTCAATTGCAATTAAAAGGACGTAAAAAACGATCAGCAAATGAAACGACAATAAAAATAAATCACTGCCTGAACACAGAGAAAGCTATAAAAAACTCACGCAATAAAATTGTCAACCTATCCGCAGGTTATTTTTAAAAAGGTCGTATTTCCAATTGGAATTGCATGCTTGGATTTATAGTATCTGTATCGGCTACCCACTCCGCATCGCCATTCATATAGTATTTATTAGCGAATTTCCATAGGACATATCAGTTTCTGCAGTAGTTCTTATAGGGGACCTAATGTCGGAAGTAGTCAATGAGCACTCCCATGGTCCCCAGAACACATTCTCGGGTGTCATTAAACACTTTATATAAGTATATATGTGTTCGCACTCTAACGGCCACATTTTACGTCCGATTTCGTTCAAATTCGGTACATACCATTCTATACTCTGTCTAGTTCAGGTTGGCCGATGGACCCGGGACTACCTGAGGCTACCCCTATAATCCCTCGCCGCTGTCCGCTGCCTGGGCGATGAGTCACCTACTGGCTGTGTTTATACAATAGTACACTTTCTTAACAGAATAATAATTTAACATTTTTTAAAGTATATTTGAAATCTACTAAAAAAGTTATGAAAAATGATACCAAACTCTACCTAGGTATTAGAACATTTAATCTGATTATGACAATGTTTATAAACGAACAAATCTGGTTCTGGGTGACTCGTACTATTTCTGAAAGGGGGGATGAGCATATTGTGTATATAAATTTTTCTCCGATTGTTATTGTAATATGTATTAAATACATTATATCTCAGTATAGTAGTTTACGCAACGATTGTATTATGAAGGCCTTTAAGCCACGAGTGAGATGTAAGTTGGAACACGAGCGAAGCGAGTGTTCTAAATATCTCACGAGTGGCTTAAAGGCTGAATACAATCGTTGCGTACACTACTTTATCTACGACCAAAAATATACAGGCTATTTGATGTTTGATGTTGATTGTAGATTTAATCATTGAATAAATAGACCAAAGCGAACTAGGTTTCTTATCTTGGGCCAATTCCTCAAAATACGCAATGAAAACATTCTCGGAAAACGAACTAACACCATTTCTAGTTTTCCACTCCATAAACTGGTTAAAAACCTTTTCATAACGAAATTTAGATTTTTCTGGCAACAAATTGTTCAGAGCCGAATTTGCTTTTGTATTAATTTCCTCTGGAGTTAAACAAAATTCATCACTATCACTCATGTTTGCGGAATGCGTCAACTCACGTTTGCGGTTAGTTACAATAACACACTAACATCCGGAACGTATGGGTACAATCAGCTGATGTACGAATAGCGTTATTTTTATTACAACTCTACTTCCGTCAAATGACGAGCTCTCATTGGTCTAGAGAATATTATGTAAAGTGACTCCTGTTAGGTAATGATATCATTACCTAATCGGGTTGGCTTTTGGTTTGTAATGTACCTCTTTCTGATGTTACTTGTAATAGCGTTATTGGTGTTTATTGCAATGGTCGTAGATAAAAAATATTTACTAGGCTATTATTAACAAATTCTACGGTCAATTTACTTTTACCCAAACAGTCCCTAAGTAAAGCTTTTAATATTCACTACAGCTTAAAACTTGCCTTCTAAATTGTCTAAATAAAAAGTCGCAGTCACAATGTAAACAATTCTTAATAAAGTCCGTATTAAATGTTCTAATACCTAGGTCGAGTTTGGTATCATTTTTTATACCTTTTTTAGTATATTTCAAATATACTTTTAAAAATGTTAAATTATTATTATATTAAGAAAGTATACCATTGTACAAACACAGCCAGTAGGTGACTCATCGCCTAGGCAGCGGACAGAGGCGAGGGATATAGGGGTGGCCTCAGGTAGTCCCGGGTCCATCGGCCAACCTGAACTATACCCCGCGCGCGATAACTTTTCACTTGGGACTTGCACAGTTTGGCAACGCTGCGGGTCGGCTCGCTACCCCATCCCACTTATCAAATGTATCCGGTTGGACAATGACTCACAACAAGGCTCCTAGTAAAAATTACACTTTTTCTTCAAAACTTAATGAAAAGTTCATTATGACTATGCATCTTATAGATAATTTTCTAACAAGAAATAATATATAAAAATGTTTGTAATCAGACAACTAATAGTATTGGGAAAAGGGTAAACTAAATATATTGTCATCGTTTTGCGGAAAAATTAACATTTAAATGTAAAACAAATACTATTAAAAAAATAATAAATTCAAAATAATATTGTAGCGTTTATATATCCATAAAAAAAAAAAAAAACTTATGTCATACTCGTCAACAACGAAATACTTTAAAATTTCTGTACCCCGTTAGCTACTGACATCTGGCGTCCAGATTTGACAACCACACAGATTAACCTTAACCTTGACCAAGTGACTCACTCACCGAAGGTCAGAGCTACTAAACAGTTCGAACACACTTTCTTTGTCAAACTTACAAGCACATTTAAAACAAGTCATCGTAACAGTGAAATGTGGTTCGTATGCAATCTTGAGTATAGTAGTGAAAGTGAAATGTGTTAAAGTTTTGTCATGTTTTAAATTCGAAGCGTACGTACATCAAAATCCAGGTAATGAAATCTCTTTTCGTTAATGCTACACACTAGATGCTTTTGGTTACCATAATTTTCATGTGTAATTATGTATGCAAATATTCTGTGGTCCTAGTTATAAATATGTCTAAAGTAATCTAAGTAAATATTGTAAAAGTAGAGGTTATTTTGGTTA